>CM029388.1:3104649-3197149 GCA_017165825.1 Hepsetus odoe
ATCCCTGGTTCCGTGCACCACCAGTGTAAAGAAATGTGTGTTTTGGACATTTGATGATTGAGTCTGACTTTACATCTACTGAATTATGCAGAAAATCTAAAATAGTTGTCACATTGCATCTTAAACATTGGATTTACTCATACTTCTTTCGCCTCTTTACTTTCTCATTGGTTGCCTGTGGATGTATTCTCGGTATTTTCTCAGTCTTTTATGTCTCCTTTGTTTTTATATGCGCTCTGCAGGGATCATTAAGTCTTATTTGAGTTGGACTGAACTGAATCAGGAGAGAACAGAGAGTTAATGACGGCTAATAATTTGCTGTCGATAACAGCCTGTTACCTGCAGCGCTGTTGGGTCCTGGGGGGCTTGAGGATGAAGAGGTTGGAAGATGGAGGTCTTTTATACACACACACACACACACACACACACACACACACACCTTGATTATATTGTTACAGCTGAACTTGGTGGTTGAGTCAAGAGTTCAAGTGACTTGATCAGGGCCATGACCCATCTGCCCACACACACACACACACACACACACACACACTTTCTTGCCGTTCTCCAATCCCGCGCACATTATCGTTTAATTACAGGAGCTGTTTCGTTTTTCGGTGCAGACAGACAAGCTTTTTGTTCACGTTGTTGCTTTAACCCAGCGTGGTGGGCTGTCGCTGTGGTTACCAAACACCCTCAGATTGCTCCAGTTTCCTTCCTTAATGTTGGAGACCGGGACTTCAGCCCTCGCGCCAATAAAGCAGAATAAAAAGCCCCTCTGCCGTCCCACCTCTTTCTGTAACCCACTCGCTCTCCCTGATCGAGCTCCGTCTGCAGGAGAGCAAAACAAGAAGCAGGAAGGCAAATAAACCGCCGAGGAAGCCAATATCCTGTCCTCTATTACCCAGCGCTTCAGCCTGCTGCTCACAGTGCAGGAGGCCGACAGCAGAGGGCACAATCCAGAGCTGCCTTTTACACAACAGCACTGAACAGTCTGTCCCGTCCCAGAGGTCACTGGGAGGAATGTGTGGCAAAATCCCAGTGTAAGCACTACATATTGTGCATTTTTCCAAAAAAAAAAACCTGAATGCTGGAATATACTGACTCACAAATGATTTAGTGCACAATTTTAGAATGAACATATATTTATCCAAATTTCACGCAGAAGACTGAAGATCCATATTAATTATAATATCTTCCTATTTTTCGTGCATTTTTATTGCTGCGGAAAATAACCCCATCCATGAAAGGCATCTTTTGGACTTTAAATTTCAAGATTTTTGTGTCAATTTCATGTTCATCTGTTTTTTTTTTCTTTCGGGTAACACTTCATCCGCACGGTCAACTGCGGATTCTTTTTAGATGCTCCGTGTTTTGTTGACTAACATTCAAGTAAAAAAAAAAAAGTGAAATTGAAGGTGACTATTCTTGTCATTGTGAGTACACAGCACAGCACAACTGGACCTCTGCATTTAACCCATACGAACACACACCGTGCAGCAGGAGGCAGCTATTGAACGCGCCCGTGGAGCATTGACAGGGACAGTACCTTGCTCAAGTGTACCTCAAGGCAACCTACTGGTAAGGGGTTTGAACCCATAATCTTCTGTGGCCAACTCCCTAAACATTAGGCCACTGCTGCACAACAGCACAGCACAACAAAAATCAACCTCTGCGTTTCACCCACACATATGCAGCAGGGGGCAGCTATTGAAAGAGCCCGGGAAGCAGTGACAGGGACGGTACCTTGCTCAAGGGTACTTTAGAGCTGCCTAAATATCTATTGAATGCAAGTGAACTTTACACTGATCGTAAAATATTCTTTTAAATCTAACCCTATCCACAGCCTTAACCTAAAATCTAATCCTAATCCTAATCCTAAACCTAACCCTAGAGGTTCAGCAGATTGTTGGTTAACAATGACAGTCAATCAAGAGGACACCGTCAAAATAAACAGCTTTTAAGTTATTCTTTAATCTAAAATATTTGATCTGATTATATTTTTGTACATGAGGAGGTCACTGCTGAGCATAAAGGGATTATTATTTTGAGATTGGAAAATTTAAAAATCCACTCACACTTCAGAATGAATGAAGACCCATAATTATGATTTAATCCCTGCCAACCGTGAGTCATACTAGTGAACTACCCCGGGCGACAGTTCTTACCTCACTGCAGTGTTTCAGTGCTTTCCTTCCTCCCTGATGTGATGTCAGAATGGAAAATGAGTGTTTATAAAATCTCAGGTGCATCACAATGTCACCATGGAAACAATCACTCACTGCCTCCAAAGACTCTTCATCCAGTGTGGCTGAACATTATCACCGATTTCTGTGTTGTGTGTTGTTGTACTGTGTTGTGTGTTGTACTGTGTTGTGTGTTGTACTGTGTTGTGTGTTGCTGTATTGTGTTGTGTATTGTACTGTGTTGTGTGTTGCTGTATTGTGTTGTGTGTTGCTGTACTGTGTTGTGTGTTACTGTACTGTGTTGTGTGTTGCTGTACTGTGTTGTGTGTTACTGTACTGTGTTGTGTGTTGTGCTGTGTTGTGTGTTGTACTGTGTTGTGTGTTACTGTACTGTGTTGTGTGTTGTGCTGTGTTGTGTGTTGCTGTACTGTGTTGTCTGTTGTTGTACTGTGTTGTGTGTTGTACTGTGTTGTGTGTTACTGTACTGTGTTGTGTGTTGTACTGTGTTGTGTGTTGTTGTACTGTGTTGTGTGTTGTTCTGTGTTGTGTGTTGTTGTACTGTGTTGTGTGTTGTACTGTGTTGTGTGTTACTGCACTGTGTTGTGTGTTGTTGTACTGTGTTTTGTGTTGTTCTGTGTTGTGTGTTGCTGTATTGTGTTGTGTGTTGTACTGTGTTGTGTGTTACTGTACTGTGTAGTGTGTTGTACTGTGTTGTGTGTTGCTGTACTGTGTTGTGTGTTGTACTGTGTTGTGTGTTGTTGTACTGTGTTGTGTGTTACTGTACTGTGTTGTGTATTACTGTACTGTGTTGTGTGTTGTACTGTGTTGTGTGTTGTACTGTGTTGTGTGTTGTACTGTGTTGTGTGTTGCTGTTCTGTGTTGTGTGTTGTTCTGTGTTGTGTGTTGCTGTATTGTGTTGTGATTTGTTGTATTGTGTTGTGTGTTGTACTGTGTTGTGTGTTACTGTACTGTGTTGTGTGTTGTACTGTGTTGTGTGTTGCTGTACTGTGTTGTGTGTTACTGTACTGTGTTGTGTGTTGCTGTACTGTGTTGTGTGTTGTACTGTGTTGTGTGTTGCTGTTCTGTGTTGTGTGTTACTGTACTGTGTTGTGTGTTACTGTACTGTGTTGTGTGTTGTTGTGCTGTGTTGTGTGTTGTACTGTGTTGTGTGTTGCTGTTCTGTGTTGTGTGTTACTGTACTGTGTTGTGTGTTACTGTACTGTGTTGTGTGTTGTTGTGCTGTGTTGTGTGTTGTACTGTGTTGTGTGTTGCTGTTCTGTGTTGTGTGTTACTGTACTGTGTTGTGTGTTACTGTACTGTGTTGTGTGTTGTTGTGCTGTGTTGTGTGTTGTACTGTGTTGTGTGTTGCTGTTCTGTGTTGTGTGTTACTGTACTGTGTTGTGTGTTACTGTACTGTGTTGTGTGTTGTTGTGCTGTGTTGTGTGTTGTACTGTGTTGTGTGTTGCTGTTCTGTGTTGTGTGTTACTGTACTGTGTTGTGTGTTACTGTACTGTGTTGTGTGTTGTTGTGCTGTGTTGTGTGTTGTACTGTGTTGTGTGTTGCTGTTCTGTGTTGTGTGTTACTGTACTGTGTTGTGTGTTACTGTACTGTGTTGTGTGTTGTTGTGCTGTGTTGTGTGTTGTACTGTGTTGTGTGTTGCTGTTCTGTGTTGTGTGTTACTGTACTGTGTTGTGTGTTACTGTACTGTGTTGTGTGTTGTTGTGCTGTGTTGTGTGTTGTACTGTGTTGTGTGTTGCTGTTCTGTGTTGTGTGTTACTGTACTGTGTTGTGTGTTACTGTACTGTGTTGTGTGTTGTTGTGCTGTGTTGTGTGTTGTACTGTGTTGTGTGTTGCTGTTCTGTGTTGTGTGTTACTGTACTGTGTTGTGTGTTACTGTACTGTGTTGTGTGTTGTTGTGCTGTGTTGTGTGTTGTACTGTGTTGTGTGTTGCTGTTCTGTGTTGTGTGTTACTGTACTGTGTTGTGTGTTACTGTACTGTGTTGTGTGTTGTTGTGCTGTGTTGTGTGTTGTACTGTGTTGTGTGTTGCTGTTCTGTGTTGTGTGTTACTGTACTGTGTTGTGTGTTACTGTACTGTGTTGTGTGTTGTTGTGCTGTGTTGTGTGTTGTACTGTGTTGTGTGTTGCTGTTCTGTGTTGTGTGTTACTGTACTGTGTTGTGTGTTACTGTACTGTGTTGTGTGTTGTTGTGCTGTGTTGTGTGTTGTACTGTGTTGTGTGTTGCTGTTCTGTGTTGTGTGTTACTGTACTGTGTTGTGTGTTACTGTACTGTGTTGTGTGTTGTTGTGCTGTGTTGTGTGTTGTACTGTGTTGTGTGTTGCTGTTCTGTGTTGTGTGTTACTGTACTGTGTTGTGTGTTACTGTACTGTGTTGTGTGTTGTTGTGCTGTGTTGTGTGTTGTACTGTGTTGTGTGTTGCTGTTCTGTGTTGTGTGTTACTGTACTGTGTTGTGTGTTACTGTACTGTGTTGTGTGTTGTTGTGCTGTGTTGTGTGTTGTACTGTGTTGTGTGTTGCTGTTCTGTGTTGTGTGTTACTGTACTGTGTTGTGTGTTACTGTACTGTGTTGTGTGTTGTTGTGCTGTGTTGTGTGTTGTACTGTGTTGTGTGTTGCTGTTCTGTGTTGTGTGTTACTGTACTGTGTTGTGTGTTACTGTATTGTGTTGTGTGTTGTTGTGCTGTGTTGTGTGTTGTCGTACTGTGTTGTGTGTTGCTGTACTGTGTTGTGTGTTGTACTGTGTTGTGTGTTGTACTGTGTTGTGTGTTGTACTGTGTTGTGTGTTGTTGTGTTGTGTTGTGTGTTGTTTTATTTTGTTGTGTGTTGTACTGTGTTTTGTGTTGTTGTACTGTGTTGTGTGTTGTTTTATTGTGTTGTGTGTTGTTGTGCTGTGTCGTGTGTTGTCGTACTGTGTTGTGTGTTGCTGTACTGTGTTGTGTGTTGTTTTATTGTGTTGTGTGTTGTTGTGCTGTGTTGTGTGTTGTTGTGCTGTGTTGTGTGTTACTGTATTGTGTTTTGTGTTGTTTTATTGTGTTGTGTTTTGTACTGTGTTTTGTGTTGTTTTATTGTGTTGTGTGTTGTACTGTGTTTTGTGTTGTTGTACTGTGTTGTGTGTTGTTTTATTGTGTTGTGTGTTGTTGTGCTGTGTCGTGTGTTGTCGTACTGTGTTGTGTGTTGCTGTACTGTGTTGTGTGTTGTTTTATTGTGTTGTGTGTTGTTGTGCTGTGTTGTGTGTTACTGTATTGTGTTGTGTGTTGCTGTACTGTGTTGTGTGTTGTTGTGCTGTGTTGTGTGTTGTTGTTCTGTGTTGTGTGTTACTGTATTGTGTTGTGTGTTGCTGTACTGTTGTGTTGTTTTATTGTGTTGTGTGTTCTTTTATTGTGTTGTGTTTTGTTTCATTGTGTTGCACTTTCTTCCGTGGAGAACGTCTTTCTTACAATACAGTACAATACAGTAACACACAACACAGAACAACAAGTGTGTTGTACTGTGTTGTGTGTTGTACTGTGTTGTGTGTTGCTGTATTGTGTTGTGTGTTGTACTGTGTTGTGTGTTGTTGTGCTGTGTTGTGTGTTGTTGTGCTGTGTTGTGTGTTCTTGTGTTGTGTTGTGTGTTGCTGTTCTGTGTTGTGTGTTGTTGTTCTGTGTTGTGTGTTGTACTGTGTTGTGTGTTACTATATTGTGTTGTGTGTTGTACTGTGATGTGTGTTGTACTGTGTTGTGTGTTGCTGTATTGTGTTGTGTTGCTGTACTGTGTTGTGTGTTGTTGTGCTGTGTTTTGTGTTGTTGTGTTGTGTGTTGCTGTACTGTGTTGTGTGTTGTTGTGCTGTGTTTTGTGTTGTTGTGTTGTGCAGCAACACAACACAATACAGCAACACACAACACAGTACAACACACATCACAGTACAACACACAACACAATACAGTAACACACAACACAGTACAACACACAACACAGAACAACAACACACAACACAGAACAGCAACACACAACACAACACAACAACACACAACACAGCACAACAACACAGCACAACAACACACAACACAGTGCAACACACAACACAACACAACAACACACAACACAGTACAACACACAACACAGTACAACACACTTGTTGCTGTACTGTGTTGTGTGTTGTTGTGCTGTGTTTTGTGTTGCACTGTGTTGTGTGTTGCTGTACTGTGTTGTGTGTTGTTGTGCTGTGTTTTGTGTTGTTGTGTTGTGTGTTGCTGTGCTGTGTTGTGTGTTGCTGTGCTGTGTTGTGTGTTGTTGTGCTGTGTTGTGTGTTGTTGTGTTGTGTTGTGTGTTGCTGTGCTGTGTTGTGTTGCTGTATTGTGTTGTGTTGTTGTGCTGTGTTGTGTGTTGTTGTGCTGTGTTGTGTGTTACTGTATTGTGTTGTGTGTTGCTGTACTGTGTTGTGTCTTGTTTTATTTTGTTGTGTGTTGTTTTATTTTGTTGTGTGTTGTTTTATTGTGTTGTGTTTTGTTTCATTGTGTTGCACTTTCTTCCGTGGAGAACGTCTTTCTTTTTTCTACATGACGAGATTCTCTGAACCTTTTTCTCAACTTCAGTAAAAAAATTGAAACATTGTGTTTGTTCCGTTTTGAAGTTTTGTTTGAACTTCATGTTTTTCAGACCTTCTTTGAGCCTCCTCTCTTTTATATCTTTTACAACTTTGTTCATCATTCTGCACAACGTTTCTGACAAACTTTAATGGTGTGATGAAAACACTGAGCCCAAGCTGCAGATCAGTTTTATAAAAATGTTGTGAGAATGTGAAAAACATGAATAAAACAATTTTTATTATTAATAATACTAGTGCTTTTAAGATAAAATTAAAATAACCTCAAAAAGCCTTTGTAGGAAACAATAATTGACAAATAACAATTATTCAAAACTCCCACTTTAATGGAATGATAGACCGAAACAAGAAGCGAATGATCAGGATCGTGTTTGAAAGAACAAAGTAAATATTCATATTATTATATTTTTTCAGCAAAATCCCAGAATGCCTCTGTTTTTTTCTTTAAGGAAAGCAGGCACACTGGCTCCACGCGTACACACACACACACACACACACACACACACACACACACACACACACAAAGTCCTAAGAGACAGTCAAAGAAATTAAAAAGGCACTTTATCATCATGCAGCTGAGCCGGAGCGTCTCGGCAAGTAGCCGATCCGGTTTCACAGCACATCTCTGCAGGCCAGGTACTGCCGAGCTTTCCATAACTGTCAGGGTGAGCGTGCGTGCGTGTGTGTGTGTGTGTGAGTGTGTGTGTACAAGTGCGTGCAACAAATGAGACAGGACAAAAGGCATTTCCATTATTCAGATCGTCCTTAAGTACACTCGTCTGCTTTCAGTCTGAATGAGCGCGCTGCTGATGAGTGAAGCTGCTTGAACGAGTGGATTGGGCCTCCTTGGTTGAACCTGCACTATTTTAGTGTTTAGTATTTTAGTGCTACTGCTTCACTTTTATGGGCAGATTCATTTTCAATGCACTTTCCGCACTGCAAAAGGTCAATGCAGCAGAAACCCCACAGTAATCTACTGCGTTCATTACACACAGTGGGTTACTGTAAAAACTGGGAGAAAGAGGTCCAGCGTTTTGTCAACTACAATAAAAGGTCAGTCGTTAGCTGTTATTTGCAGAGTGCTTTGGGAAAGTAAGCCTTATTCGGTGCAGTCCTGAGCAGCCATCTCTGAACGCTGCTTTTGGAATGAGTCACACTGAGGGCAGGAAATCAGGACACGGATCAATTACATAAATCCGTCTTTAAGGTTTCTCAACCTATTCTATTCTATTATTTTTATTAAAGCCGCTTCTCCTACCCAGGGGGAAAAATCCCAGTGCTCATAGGGCGAAAACACACAGACAAACGCTCTCTCACGCACATATCTAGGGCAATTTATCTCCAATCCACCTGATGTGCATGCTTTGGATGGTGGGAGGAAACTGCAGCACCCAGAGGAAACACACACGGACACATGGGGATGGACAGGACCCAGGTCGTCTTGGCAAGGAATCGAATCCAGAACCTTCTCACTGTGAGGTGAAAGGTGAAAATATGACTATTCTGAGACATAAACCCACATACATGATACATGGTCTCCTTAGTTAATGCTAAAGATAAAGAAAATTTAAAAGAAAACTTTAAGATCATGTTGTTATCTATGAAAGCATTAAAAGGTTTAGCCAGCACACCTCAGAAATCAATCATAATAGCAACTACATCCATCTTTTACTGCTGATATCTTCCTTTTTTGGGCTTCTTGTACCAAAAATCACCATTTTTCTATTGTTGGTCAGTCTCCAAACATGCTTTTTGCTTTAAATTAAGCAAATTGTTTATGCTACAATATTCAGACTGAGCCAAAAGCCTGTAGAGACAGATGCATAACATAAAAGTGCATTGTTCATTGTGACATCATCAAAGGAATGAATTCAAATGCATTACTTTTGTGATGTCACAATGTGTTTCAGTTGAAAGGAATTTGTAAAGCAATGGTCATGCACCAGATTAAACTCTTTAAGTTGGCAGCGGTGGCCTAGCTGTTGGGGAGTTGGCTCCAGGATCAGAAGGTTGTGAGTTTGAATCCCAGCCCTGAGGTACCCTTGAACAAGGTGCCGACTCATTCACTGCACGGCGCTTTAAAAAACACGAACCCCTTAAGATGTTGCAGAGCCTGAGACTGGTGGTATTTCCTAGTTGACTGAAATATAAAATAGTATCAGGGTTGGTCGAGCTTATTAACAGAAAGTGACAAAGGATGCAGGGAAGCCTCACCCTTTGCAGATCAGAATTCTTTGGAAAAATTTTTGAATGCATGCAGAAATGAAACCCATCAGTCTTTAAAACTTTAAGCACAATTGGAATGATTCATCTGGGAAAACACAGATGGACACTGTGGGACTGGTTGCTACTGGTTGCTGTTTTGGTATAGGGCAAAAGGGCACCTGGCTCTCGTTCACCTTTAAAGCTCATTGTTCCACTCCTATCCCTCCATCTCCCAGCACTTCTCTTTTTTCCCCCTCCTCCACCATACCCTGTTTTCTATCACCCGCTTTTCATGCCTCTGGCATTGTGCTGGGCATCCGCAGGCTGGCGGAGGGAGGGGAAACCACAGTGGACCAGCATCGCTTATCAGAGCCTGTGTGTGCATGTGTGTCATGTGACATGGCACTGTTGTTCTCTTAGACACCCCTGCTGTGTTAGCCAGGCATGTGGAGGACAGATAACCATGCTGCTGAAGGAATAGTCTGCAAAAAAAAAAAAAAAGAAAAAGAAAAAAAGAAAGCAGAATGAAGGGAGAAAAACAACAGAGTTTGTATTCTGCATACTTCCCTGTTCAGGCTGGGTCTGCAAAAAAATAAAAATAAATAAAAGAACTTAGTGATTGTTTTTGGGTTGGGCCGTCAGCAGGTCTACGCCTGAACGTGGGATAGAACAGAACTGAGCAAAAAAAGTGGACCAACTGCATGTTGGGACATTTTTTCAACTCTGGACAGACAAGGACTACTGACAAGCTTAAAAATTTCCATTACTGACTCATATGTCATGACCTTTTAAATGATTTTAAAAACTCATTTCCAAATACATCTTATTGGAGTTATCCAGGGGACTTTGGAAAGTAATGCAATACACTATTTATAGCTTTCTTCAAGACCTTCCCAAAATATTCAGTTTTCAGGTGATGTCATGCCTAAAAGGACCACCCACCTGGAGGTCAAATCAAAGCTTTTTCCACTGGCCACCGGTTCATTTTAGCCAAACTGTTGGCTAGTTGTTGTCTGATTGGATGCACTAATTGTCTACCATTTCCCATCAAAGCATTTTTAATTAAAGATAAGCTTTACTGTTTTAATGATTGTATTTTTATTCATATCATTACAACAATCTGGTTTGTGGCCTTGGGCTGCTGCAGTGATCTAGATGAGTTATAATAGTTAATAGTTCCTAATGAGAGCAAAAAAAATAATAATTTTCAGCCTGAAACCTCAAAAGCTCATTTTAAAGAGAACAAAAAAATCTATATGTCCTTCTGTGAACTTTCATTCTGACGGCAGTGTATAGGGAGGGATTCTCCACAAGACAGATGTTGACACTGCCAAAGATGAGCTTTGGCCGAGACTTTTAAGTGAGTGAGAGAGAGAGAGAGAGAGAGAGAGAGAGAGAGAGAGAGAGAGAGCGAGCGAGGGAGGGAATGAAAGTGTTAAGTGGGCTCTGCTTTGACCTGGTTGAGAGGCCTCTCGGAGGGATTGAGGGAGCAGAGCTACAGAACCACAGCTTCCTCCTCAGGATGTCAGAGAGGAAGGACCACGCCGGGTTTCTCTGGGCCGCTGCCCATTCCTTATCTCTCTCTCTCTCTCTCTCTCTCTTGTTCTCTGTCTTTCTCCCTCTTTCTCTTTTTCCTTCTTCCTCTCATGAGCACTCTGAAATGTGAAATGTCAGAAGATCAATGTATCAAAAAAAAAGACAGCTTTGAGACAAGGAACTCTGAGAACTCGATCCTACATTCCGTGGTTAAAGACAGAAGGATCAAGCTCAAACACTTTTCTTCCCCCTTTTTCCAATTTATTTTAACTGCAGTTTTTTAAAGAACCATGTGCACCATTTCATCTACACGTAGTCGTGTACAGCATCCAGACACTCAGTGAATTCGGCGGCACTCATAAAACCTGTGTAACTCTATACATTTACATCGATAAACAGTGTGTGCGATTATCATAGTAAGCACTGAGCAATTCATTAAGATGCCCTGCACATAAACCTCTCACTCGCTCATTTTCTAAGCCGCTTGTCCTGAATGTGGTCTTGCTGGAATCCGCTGTAAACAGCGCTACCTACTGCACTATTGTGCCATAGTTCAAAGGACACTAATCATTGGCTAAACGAGTGCAGAGCCCATTGATTGGTCTCCATCTAATGTCTTTGGGAAGAGTTGATGGCATGATCTTATTAATGAACCTTTCACTAAATACAATCAAATCCTGGTGCTACATCTATTGAGAGCTCTTCACAGCAGAGTGCACGCTATTACTGCATCAAATGGGAGACAAATTCTCCCTTTTACTGCCTAAATTTTAAAAGACTGGCCTTAAACAGGGCAGCGGTGGCCTAGTGGTTAGGGAGTTGCCCCTAGTTCGATTCCCTCTCCGGTAGGCTTCACTGAGGTACCCTTGAGCAAGGTACTGTCCCCGTTGCTGCTCCCCGGGTGCTTTCAATAGCTGCCCCCTGCTGCACGTGTGTGTATGGGTAAAATGCAGAGGTTGAATTTTGCTGTGTTGTGCTGCGTTTCACAACGACAAGATTAGTCACTTTCACTTTAAAAATGCAGACGCCAAGCTTGATTCCCTAAAGAAGCTTTTGATTCTTTTAAAAAGTTGAAAGGCCCTCAAGTGGAAGTTCTTCTAGCAGGGGTTGCTCCAAGTGTAGCAACACTTTAGACAGCAAATCACGTCAACAGCTGTGGTACAACCCACTCAGCATGCTTTGCTATGCTGTCCATTAGCGCAAACAACTCGGCACGTGGGGCCGCAAAGGTCCGCCGCGAGGAAACAATCTGCTCAAGTGGCCACTCGGCTGACACCCCAGCTAGCGGCATGAATCACCCGCAGACAGCCCTGATGGACTTGCCAGGATTCAGGCCCCGAAAAGCTGTTTGTTATTCCAGGGTCTGAGGTGAGGAGATAAGGGTTAATGTAGTGGCCACTTGGAGATGGGTTTTGACCTCTTTTCCAGATACGGCGTGCTTGTGGATGCATTGTTTGCACGAGGAGGTGTTTGTGATGGAGTAGGAGGAAGCGGAGGCAGGTGCTCTTAGCTGCTTGCAAGGGCCTTTCTGTTTCATGTATGGATCAAAATCAAGGGTTAAACATGTGATCAGAATCGCTTTATTGCCAGGTTCAGGTGTACTTATGAGGAAACATCTAAAACAATATGTGCTGAAGAGATGTGGACAAGGCGATGTTCTAATAAATGAACACTTCAGGATCTCTGGTGTGGATCTGTGTTCGAATGTAAATCTAGAGGTGTGTAGCGAAGGTCAAGGCTTCAGAGGGCACACTGAGCTTTATGGTTTTATACTGTGTAATATTTCATATCTGTAATTTTAATAAATTAGTATCTTCTTTAAAAAAATGCATACATGTGTACCATTAGTGGGGTTTGAAATGCTGCATATACTTTTTGTTCTCTCATTTTCTGAGCCGCTTGTGCTAATTAGGGCCGGGGTTGGGGGGGGGGGGCGGTGCTGGAGCCTATCCCAGCTGTCACAGTGCGAAAGGCAGGGCACACCCTGGACAGGTCAACAGTCCTTCGCAGGACATACACACAAACACACTTATACCCAGGGTACAATTTAGCATCTCCAGTATACCTGGCATGTCGGTCTTTGGACGCTGGGAGGAAACTGGTGCTCCAGAAATACACAGACACGTGGACTACATGTCCAGTCTACACAGAAAGGACCCGGACCGTCCCGCCTGGGAATGGAACCTGTGAGGCGACAGCGCTATCCACTGTGCCACTGTTCCGCCCTTTCTTGATCAATTTTATATACATTTCTATGAATTTTTCAGCTCAGATTTGATTTATTTTCAAATATATTAAAATATATATTCAAATATATTATGTAAGCAGCCAAGCGATCAGGGTGACCAAACAAACAAATGCTAATTTATTTATTTATTTTTTTAGATTGATCCACAAAGAAGTGAACTCAGAAAGAGAGAGAGAGAGAGAGAGAGAGAGAGAGAGAAATGCCTGCACTCTCTGGATGGAATTCTCTGTGTGTATCCCCCCCTCTCTCTCTCTTCCTGCCTGCTAATGTAATCAGGGGGAAACAGAGGGCTCTTCCCAACGCCGAGGCCTCCAGATAACACTCGTTTATCACACGTTCCACTCGGCCCACCACTCAGCCCTCTGGCGACTCTCCCCCACCGTCACCCTCACCCACCCTCCTCTCCATTCCAGGTCTGAGATTTTGTGGCCTAGCCTGGCCTGCTTGGTCACGTTTGCTTGATTGGAGTGTTTCTGGCTGCTCCAGATGTCTGATTGGCTGATTTTCACTCCTTCCATAGTCTTTGTATAAAGGTTGTTAAGGCGTTTCAGCCGATCGCGATTATGACCAAACAAATAAGCCTGCAGAGGTGCAAGAATATCTGGCATGTTTTATGCAAAGATTTAGTCATGAGCACGCTTCTCACAATGTGCTTTCGTGCAAAAAAAAGGTTCGGCTTGAGATTGTTGAAAGAATGTTGTGAACTTATTCATCTTAAGATGTCTCCATGTCATTCTTTGGAAAATTATTTTATTGGGTGAGGATTTTGTTTGGATTTTGAGATTTTTAGAGGCCATATTTGCCATTTTTCTTTTATATGATTTCCCATCTTTCAAGTCTGGCCTTTTATTATGTAAATGAGCTCTATTTTGATTGGCTCCCTTTTAAATGAGCCAGATTTAGAAAACAGTCCTGAAACTCTCCCGATGGCTTCTCCCTTTGGGTTTTTGCAGTTCAGTTACCTGTATGGGAAGGTCAGTGGGACATTTTGAAACCTCACCAATGTTTACGTCCTACATTCGTCTGCTAAAAAGGAAATAGTACATTTTCATGAGTAACTAAAGAACTGCTTCCATTTCATTATTTCACTAGTTATTATTTTAGGTAATATTTGATCCAATAAAATCATGGTTTGATCTTTAGGCTGGATTTTACGTTCCTCTACAGAAATATGGCTGCCTAAAGTGACAAGAAACTAAAATTACAGTTTTGGTAGATCAGTGTGTTTTACCATCTGCCAGCAGTCTTCTGTTTCCTTACTGTTTCCCATCCTCTCTCTCTCTCTCTCTCTCTCTACATCCTTCACCCATTCCAACACAAAGCTCCCAAACCCCAGTTCAACAATTCGTTCCCTCCCGGACACCCCACGGATGTGGAGTGATTTAAGCGAGTGGTTCTAGCGGACTCTAAGTCGAGGAGTGATCTGTAGCTCCGTTTACTCTCAAAATTTATCAGCTTTTATTGTGTAAGAAAATCCTGCCTCGTCAATCTTTTTATGAGGCCAATTTACTTCTATAAACAGGGCAATTAATTCCTCAAGTGACTGGCGCTAGTTGAACCTAGCTGGGAATTGTAACCGCCATCGGAGCTCGTGGGTGAAAAAAGGCCAATGCCAGTGTCACAGAGAAAAAAAACAAAAAAAAAAAAAATGAAAAGAATCTAATCTTATAAGCAAAGGGTTCTGGAGCTAACAAATGAGAAGCTTTGCCTGTTATTTGTCAAAGTGTACCATGGGGGGAAAATATGCCGGAGCAGGATTGATTTGCCTCATGTGTAGGCTGGCGGTGAAACACACACACACACACACAATGAGACTTGCTCCAGCCCTTGTCCTCACAGGGGAAAAACAGGAGGTTCCCGTCTAGGCCCTCTGCTAGGGACCTGCTTTTTGCCATCCTTGATTGAACGAAACAAGCATCCCGCAGGCCGAGAACTGTGGCCTGGCCTAATCCCCATGCCCCCAGAGAGCTTATGCGCAACACAGGCCTGAACTGAGGTCGCTGAGGTGTGAGCACAGTCCTGCGCTGACTTAGGACGCCTGGCAGTCTCAAAAGAGCTGTTGTATTAAAGGCAGTGGTACTGTATGCAAGCCAGAGGCTTTTGAGTCCCTGCACACTTTCCCCCCCTTTTTTTTTCTTTCTTTACTCTCAACCTAACCTCCATGGATGGAAAGTTTAAAACCTCCTGGCGTGGTGACAGGAAAACATTACCTGCGGGTGAAGTTTCTGAGGTGAGCTGAAGGATGCCAGTCTCCGGTGGTGGGGCAGAACTTCAGGGAATCCGAACGGCGCACCCGCCTGACGCTTTCTGCGGCCTCGCACGCAGGCCCGGCTTGGGACCCGCTCCAGATTGCCTATGGAGCCTGGGCTGGAAATAGAAGCGGCTGGGTTCTCTGCTCGTGGCTCCGAGCTTCTTCAGAGACCGACGCAGCTGTCAGCTGTCACGAGTGATCATTTTCAGATGTGACTATTAGCCAATGAAGGAGCATTTTATATGTCAGTCTCAATGGACTATGGCTCAGGCCTTCAGAGAAAGAGAGAGTAATGTAATGTCTTGGCACTCATTATCTGCCTCTTGCTTCACAGTAGGCCTTCCCCAAACTACTGTTAGTGAAAAGACAGTGAGTGAAAGCATGACAGCTTAGAGACCTCGTGTGTAACTATAAAAACCCTCTAATTGTGATCCAGCAAATCGTTTTATTCGTAGCGGATTCCCAGTGTAGTAACATGCATGTCAGTGTCACCATTCTGGAAAAATGAAGACCAACACATGTCTCCTGTTATGGACATCTGGTCTGAAACCTTTTAATGAAATGATTATGAATACAAAGCCTGATGCCACTCTTTTTTAGGATTGTTTAACAGAACTGAAATCTACAGTTTTGTGCAAAAGTCTTCATTTCTGTATGTTTTGTAGGGAATCGCCTTGTTAGTGTAAAAATATCCTTTTGTGTCTGGCAGAATTATCTTTGGTATAGTAACACTATTAAACAACAAAAAAGCGAACAAACGTTTTAGTGCTCCAGGCTGCAAAGTGCCTAAAGATACATGGTTCTAGATAAAGGGGTTCCAACCACTCAGCATTCAGCAGCAGCAGTAATCGAATCACGTGATCATCTGGAATCATCTGCAGCTGTTTCTTCACTGCTTCCTGTCTTAAGTTAGATGTTTTGTTCTGCTTGAAGGTTCAGACGTAGAGCACTGTGTGGATTAACCAATACAGAACTATCAAACTGCTCAGGTACAGAGACTGGACTGAAAATGAGAGACAACAACACTGTCCTTCAGGAAGATCTGGAGAACTGCTCAGGTACAGAGACTGGACTGAACATGAGAGACAACAACACTGTCCTTCAGGAAGATCTGGAGAACTGTTCCTCAACGTGCAGCGTTACTGTCATTTTGGATGGTAAATTGTTCATTTGCTGAATTTGTGGAAAAGAATATGATCCTAAGTTCCTTTCACCACCACTGTAAGATGTTCAAGCTTATATAGTTGTGTTTTTTTAAACTGAATCACATAAAACCATTCTGGAATATTTTGTTTACATGCCAGTGATTATGCCAATTTTTGCCAGTTAATTGACTTCTTCTTTAATGATTCAGTATCTACTATGAAACATATACGTTATGTAGTCAGAATGAAGAACTTAAATGGTGACCTGCATGAGTTTTTGAGCCTCCTTTTGGCTCTACTCTAGAGTTCGCTTCAACTCCAGTTGAGCACACCTGAATCAGCTGACCAGGGCTTTGTTGTCATGTGAAATGAGCTGGAACTAAACTCTGCTGGGTGGTAGCTTGCCAGGCGTTGAGTTCAAGATCAGGGTGCTGTCTGACAATGTGTGGCTCAGAGGCAACTGGTCGGAAAGCTCAATAGGATTGTCACTTTCTTTTTCATTTTGCCTTTGAAAGTTAAAATTAGCCACCAATCACAATCACAGGGCCAGTTTGTCTTTGAACAAGTGGGATAATAATCCTGTCTTTAGATGCCCATTAGGGCCTTCTTAAAGCAGTGTCTCGTGAAGCTCTGTGTGTGAATGGAGAGCTAGCTTCCCAATGATCTCCTTCATTATGGGAGTACAGAAGGAACTGCAGAGGAAGCCTGAGGAAAAGAGTAGCGGTAATCAGATCTGGTTTTTGGAAGAGTTATGAGTGGACTTAATTGGCAGTGAATGAAGAGGTCTTAAGGTCAAGGGCCACTCTGTCCCAAAGGTGAGATCAGACTCATCAGTCAGGAGGGTCAGGATGCTGTTTGGGCGTGGACAGCTCTTTAATAACTTTAACAGAGCCTGTTTGGCTCGCAGCCTAACTATTTTTAAATAGAAGAAGTGAACGACCTGCCTGGCATTTCGCAATTCACTCACAATGCCTTGAGTAAGTGATTTATTTTCGTCATGCTTTCATTTTGGACGGTTACGGTGACATACTGCAAGACTGAGGAAACGTAGCTGTTAGTCGTTCTGTAACCTTATTTGAAAGATGATGCTTTAACCAAGCCAGCTGATTCTGGAATATTTTGTCCAAAGGCAAAAGAATCCCGAGGTTTTTTTATCCCCTGTGCTGTATCGATTTTATTCAACATCTGAACTTTTCCAAAACATCTGTTATGATATTATAAGATTTACACAGTTTAGTACAATCCTGTAAGTTTTCAGGGCACATTGACCTTTTCTCATTTTCTTACTTCAAAAATGTTGACACTGCAACATAAAAGAAAAAAAAAACATTTTAGAAGTAAAACAAAAGTAAATGTCGACATTAAAAAAAGGAAAAGTAAATAAAATGTGGTTGAAATAAAAAAAAGGACAAAAAAGCTAAAGCTAGAGAAAAATGTATTTGTATCTGAAAAACAAGATGTACATAGTATGTTCATGCAAAGTATACATGTCTGTCTGTCTGTCTATACTAGTGAGATTTAATATGGAGATATATTATAGGAAGATATTATTTATACTGAGGCAGCGGTGAACTAGTGTTCAGGGACGAGGCCCCAGGATCAGAAGGTCGAGGGTTTGATTTCCAGACCAGCAGATTGCCCTGAGGTATCCTTGAGCAAGGGACTGACCCCATCACTGCTCCCCTGCTGTGCGGTGTGTGTGGATTAAATGCAGAGGAAGTATTTTGTCGTGGTTCACTGTGTGCTGAACCATATTTCACAATGCCAATTAGTCACTTTCACTTCACTTATTTCAGGAAATCCTACAACTGAAACTTTTCTCACCCCACTGGCTTTATTTTTTGCAGTGCCATACATGTTGTGCTCTCCTGCGGTAAACTTTAGTGGCTGTCTATTGCGTTGACTATCAGATTCTTAAAGAGAAACTGTAGAAATACATTTTCTTCATTAATAAATTTGGTGTAAATATGCTAATTCAAACGCCATAACAGCTGCATTGTTTTACGTCGTTGTCAGGTTTTACTGGCTGTAGCTTGTCAAAGGCCTGAAAGCATGTTTCCTGTTGACCTGGAAAGTAAAAATCCATTGCAGAAGAAAGTTCCAGGTGGACTATAGTTTTGTAGGCAGTGATGGACAGAGTGTGGGGAACATGGCCTTCGTGACAGGACAGGGTCTTTAAGGCAGACTGCTCCATTAGGTCCTGCTCCAACGCCCTGTCTGTAGCTTTTGACTGGCCAGAAGTACCTGGGCCAACATGAAATGATGGTGTGAGAGAGTGCTGTCAGTGACAGAGGTCATGTTAAAAAGTGCAACTCATTTGATTTTCCTGGCTTTGGGTTTTGGAGCAAATGCTTGGCTTTCAGTTCAGGCTATAATGAATGTGTTTCTGGGAGTGAAGTTACATGTTGATTGACTAGTGTTGCTCATGGGGATATGCAAAACCACAAGGGTTAAAAAAAATCTGTTTTTTAAGTCAATGAAGCTTCTTCCATGGTTAGACTATCAGGTGAAATAGCTGATTTCCACATTTTACTATTTTACAAATCTTCAAATGTAGCTATTTAATCTTACAGCCCAGAATTGTTCCTGTGCACCAACCCTACAGCATAATAACATAATATTACAAATCCCATAGAGACACTAGTAGAACAATATAAAGTTTCTGAGCAAGTTTGAACATGCTCCAAGCAGAAAGCTCTTATCATCATTGTTAAGAAGATATTTAGGCAGAATGTATTATTCATTTTGGTAGATCTTTCTAAAGAAACCTTCTTCATCTGTGGCTTTTTTGCAATGCAATACATCGTGTAGCATTCCGTGGAGCTGCAGACTGGAAGTCAAGCTCTAATCATCATAGCGTATTAAAGACATGCAAAGGATGGCATTAAAATATTGCGATCTGCAGGGAGAGCAGAGAGCAGCTTGAGGAGATCCTAGAGAGATGGAGATCTGCTCTAGAGAGGAATGAAAGTGAGCATAGAAAGACAGAATACATGAGTGTGAACGAAAGGGAGGAAAGTGGAGTGGTAAGGATGGAGGGAGTAGAGTTAACAACGGTGGAGGAGTTTAAATACTTGGAATCAACAGTTCAGTGTAATGGCGAGTGTGGAAGAGAGGTGAAGAAGAGAGTGCAGGCAGGTTGGAATGGGTGGACAAGAGTGACTGGAGTGATTTTTTGACAGACGGGTACCGGCGAGAGTAAAAGGAAAAGTTTGCAGGATAGTAGTGAGACCAGATATGCTATATGGTTTAAAGATGCTTGCACTGATGAAAAGTCAGGAGGCGGAGCTTGAAGGTGGAGGTGTTAAAGATGCTGAGATTTTGTGAGAAGGACGAATAGGAATAGAAATGAATATATTAGAGGGACAGCTCAGATTGGACATATTGGAGACAGAGAAGCAAGTTTGCGTTGGTCTGGACATGTCAAGAAGAGGGACGAGGATCATACTGGGAGGAGGATGCTGAAGATGGAGCCGCCAGGAAAGAGGAGAAGAGGAAGACCAAAGAGGAGGTTTATGGACGTGGTCAGAGAGGACATGCAGGTGGTCGTTTTGAAGGAGGAAGATGCAGAGGACCGGAAGAAATGGAAACAAATCATCCGCTGTTGCGAACCCTAAATGGGATCAGCTTGAAGAAGAAGGAGAAGAAGAAGAGAAAGGAAATTCAGCCTTAGAGACTGAATGGTATGACTGATTAAAAATCTTGCTTTTCTATAATTATGAAACAAGAATAAAACCAAAACAGTCATCTGAACAAGTAACTGTATGTTGAGCTATTCAATAATATTGTGGATGCAACAGCTTCGAAAGATGAAGTGACTCGCCTTACCTGACTTTGAGGAAGCCATTGCCCTCTCAACTTGGTAGCAACATTTGCTCGGAGGAGGCTTTGGGCAGGACTACATTATGGAAACCCAGTGGGTAAAACCTCAAGCTAAATCAACCTCAGGATGAATAAAGGAGACCTTCTCTCATGGCTTATGCCTTCCAAATGACCTTTTAGTGAGAAATGCCATGCCTCTTAAAAATTCCTCTCATAAAACCTCTTCACTCACTTTTCTCACGTGAGATGCAGCAAGTTTAATTGTTCAGCCGTTTCCTTAATCGCAATGCACAATGGTCAGTGTTCCAGCCTAATGTGAAGTTGGTCCCTTGATATCAGCTCTGTAAACTACAAACCTATAGGAGAGAGAGAGAGAGCGAGAGAGAGCGAGAGAGAGAGATGAAAGTGCTTTTCAAAAGAAATGAAAGGTCCCCTCAGGTCCATAGTGCACACCTAAAAAAAAATAAATAAATAAATAAAAAAAGCATAGCAGACATACAGTTCACTGCATGGGGCCCAACATACAGAGTGACTGAGAGAAAGAACAGAGGAAGGAGAGAGAACAAAAAGAGGCAGAACAGTAGCCTGACACGAGCTGTCCATTTTAAGTGGCATGTCACTTACTGAGGTCTATCAGAGACCTTTGATGCAAGCAGAGAGAGAGAGAGAGAAAGAGAGAGAGAGGGGTGAAAGACTGCAGACTGATGAGTGTTTCCTGTGAGGCTGCCGTGTGTGTTTTCTAAGGGAAGAACCACAGGACAAATCTCTGGCCTCTGGAGAAGAGCGTCTCATTGTTCCTCTATCAGTACACTTTACAGATCAGCTGCTTAATCTGCACACACACTTTCACACAGTCTCACAATAAAGCGAAAGCATCCAGAGTTTAATCATAGACTGCGCACATTTTTTTCTTTCATTACTAGTACAGATAGCCTGTAAAACATGCTTGAATGCACACCGTTTGGGAGGTGAGGTGATGTAATGGCTAATGCTGCCATTAGGATAAGCTGCTCAAATAATGGGTTGACTGATTAAAGTGAAAGTGACAACTTGCTATCATGGGCACACAGCACAGAGTGAACCACAACGAAAAGCTTTCTCTGCATTTAAGGGCAGCCATACAGCCGGTATCCAGGGAGCAGGGATGGGGCTGGTACTTTGCTCAAGGGTACCTCAGGGCAACCTACTGGTCTGGGATTTGCACCCACGGCCTTCTGATCCTCTGGCCAAAAATGTACATTCTATACCTGTGTTGTGTGTTTTCCATCCATCCAGTCATCCATCCATCCATTCATCCATCCATCCATCCACCCACTGCACCACCAGTTTAGTATGATATCTAGAAATGATAAAACTCAAACTTTAGCCTTTTTAATTGACATCCAAAAAATGTCCCGAGCGTCCAATCAGCACTGTAGCAACAAATGGCAGGAAGTCAAGATGGATGTGGTTTGTGAACGCTGTGTAGACGTAGAGGAGGACAAGATAAGTTCATTTTTTAACACCCTTACAAATACAGGAACAAACATGCACATAGAAACACCTCACTGAAGGAACGATGACTCATCCGTTGCAATCCTACAACATTTCCTTGGTTGGTCTCATGGCTGCTGCTGTAACGCTGTAAATACAGTGTGCCCTGAAGATGTGCTGTTTAAGGAATGTGGTTCGGTTCCCCCTGCTTCCTTCCTGTTCTTTCCATATGTCGGTCTATTTCAGACCACCAGCACTCCCCTCCTTTTGTCCCCACATGAATTGGATTTGGAGAAGGAGGTGAAGAAGCGAGGAACTGCGTGACCAGGAAGTGTATCGGATTGTGCTTTTCCTCAGGGATCCCTCCATCCTCCCTCGGGTGTCTCGTCCACTGGAAGTGGCGCAAATCACTTCCTTGATCACAAAAGCTGCACCTGTGCCTATCAGTGTGATGGAGTTCATCGCCGCGGGTGATCGGCTAACATTGTTCAGTTACAGTGCAGGCTGATGACCTCGGAAGAGTGAAATGATGGCGTTTATCTGGTGAGGTATTGTTTGGGGGTTTGTTGCAATTCAATATCTAAAAATATCTATAGATAGCCACTAAAACTGAAGAAAGCTGCGGAGACGACTAGCGTTTCCATGGATATCTATCATAAACACCACTCATCCATCGTTTCGCACACGGATACTTGAACGTTTTATTATCCTCTCAACTTGAAAATGTAAAAAAAAGCTCTAGAATAAAGACAGTGGTTCTAAAATTATGCAACGGACACAAAAAAACAATGTTTCACTGTCTGGTTTTTCTTTATAATAGAGAAAAGTAAACCAAACTGGGTAAATCATGTTATACAGTGGAACCCTATTGGTGCTTTGCAGAACCATTCCTAATTAGTTAAGTGACACATTGTTTTCCAAAAATGATTTTTCCAATGATATACACTAAAAGGAGTGAACTCCAAAATCAATATCAATGCTATATTATCTGTTTTGAAAACAAAACAAAGTTTTCTATTACAAACCTGTCATATTTTCTAAACCCTTTTTATTTTGTAGCCCGATTTGTTACAGTAACGTAACAAAACCTTGTATTTCCAATGGCAAAATAGAAAAAGGAAACATCAGGACTTGAAGGTACATTTTGAAAATACATTTTTTTTAATGCTTTTGTCATTGTCGTCCACTTCTTTCAGTCAGTTAATTGTGATTTTCCACACAATGTAAAGCTTAGCTGTTGTTATCTGTAAATGTGCAAAAATAGAAATGCATGGTTTTGTTCAGAGAGAGACGATTTGCATCATGCTGGACTACAAATCTTAGCGTACAAGAGTTTTTCCAACATTGAGTAGAACCAATGAAAGAACAATATATGCATTCAGATGTTCCCACCATTGTCTATAGCTAGGAACCCTCAAAGAACCCTCAGTATCAGGTTTTTCAGATTTTAAAAGGTGCATCATTTCATCCTTTTTTGTGTAGTCATAAACACGGTGAACTCGAGCGCAGCTGCTTCAGAGCTTCTCATCCTATCGGCAATGCCTTTCAATAGAGATTACACAAGCGGCGAAATACACACAGTCTGGGCAGGCAGAAAGGTAAACTCACAGACGGGCCGACTGCTACATGATCCCAGTGTTTGTGGAAGCAGACAGTTCATGACTCCATCCTCTTTGGCATAGCCATAAACACCAGCCTCAGCACTTGCTATGTGTCAGTTCATTGTGTCTTAGTGTGAAAATGACTGATGAATGAGCTGCAGCGCAGGTCAAAGCTCGACGTGCTAAGCCTCTATGCGCCTTAGGGATTAGTCATGCTCTGTGCAATTCTATATGAACTCCTGTAACACCTCGCTGCAGCAATGCCTTACCATTTATTCAAACCGTATCCCCTTCAATCAACTCCTCACTGAGCAAATGTGAATAGAACACAGGCTGACAGTGACTACGGGGTGCCTCAAGTGTGTACATTAGGCCCCATTTCAAAGCCATTTATCTATCATTCCTCACCGGATTATTAAGTGTCAGAAGGATGAGAGAGGAGCTTTTTTAACCTGTCAACAGACTAAACATCAACAGAGAGCATTAGAGTTGGAAAAAAGCCCGCCTGTGAAATGGGATCCAAGTCAGTTTAACATTACTAAACACAAATGGCATCACAGCAGCAATCTTTAATAGATAAGCCCTATCCAATATTTTTTTTTTTCCCACGTAGCAGTAGATGATAAATGATGTTGTTGATGCTTGTACGTCATGGGGATGGTGTGAGTGTCTCTTGGCGTGTGAGAGAGCAGGAAGTGCAGGCTCGGCTGCTGCCTCATTAAAGGCCATTAAAGCATAGCACACAAGCAGGATGCAACAGCGAGTAGAGGAAAGGAAGGCATGGTCCTGTCACACACTCGGGACACACACACAACTTTCAGCTCTATTCCTTTCGCTCGAATGCACACACATGTGCACACACCCCACACACATAGGTATGCTGTTATCTTCACCTCACAGTGCTTCCTATGGACCCACGCCTTCTTCTGGTGCAATCATTTTTCTTCTAGAGGCCTGCAGTAGGCTGGACCTGGGGCAGCACAGGATGAGTATGTTGCAGTAATATCACTTCACTTATACTGACCTTTTTATTCAGTCCACACATGCATATAGTCTGAAACTCACTTCCCAGCTCTGGGGTGGGGTGGGAGTGCCAGAGTCATGTTTAGTGAGTTCCCTCCTCTGCTAAACATGGCAAGCCACTGTAATGAGATTATGTATGCAGGTATGCTGGACCAGGCAAGTCACTAAACTGGGCAGGAGTCTTGAAGATGGTTGGCCAGAATGTCTTTGTGTGATCGTACATCCTATTCATACATCTTTCTTAAGGACATTTACGGCATTTAGCAGATGCTCTTGTCCAGAGCGACTTCCATTTTCTTAATTGCAGGGACAGTCTCGCTAGAACAACTCCGGGTTAAGGCTCTTGGTGATGTTGGTGGTCTAGTGGTAGGGTACTTGCCTATGAAGTAAGAGGTTTGAATCCCATCTCCAGCACCACCTTTGGGTTTCTGAGCAAAACCCAATGGTGCTCTGGGGGACTGTCCTGATAATTAGGAATTGGAAGTCGTTCTAAGAGGGTTTGATAAATGCCATAAACTTTGACTGCCAGCACTTTCCATACATACAGCTTAAATAAAGTTCTCAATCATTACCTGAGTCTGTAAAAAAAGATGGACCATCTTTTACTGACAACTGCACATCAGAGTACTTTCACATGTAAGTCACTTTTCCTAACCAGGTTCACAGGAATGAGAGTGCTAGAGTCTTTTCCAGTGCTCACATGGCAAACATCCTGGACAGAGCATCAGACATAAGAACAAACACCTTCAAGCACACATTCACACCTAGGGATTCATCCACCTGACACACATGAAGTGAAAGTGACTAATTGCCACTGAGAAACACAGAGAAACAAAACGAAATGCTTCCTCTGCATTGCACCCATACACACATGTGCAGTGGGGAGCAGTGATGAGGATGGTACCATGCTCAAGGATACCTCTGGGCAAGCTAATGGTCTGCGATTCAAACCCACGGGCCTAGTCCCTCACCACATGCCAGCTAGCCCCCATTTATTCCTAATTAAGTATTAAACCATTTTGTGAATGCTTGGACAAAAATGTGTGGGGTTGTGAATGTCTGTTTAAGGCCTTGAAACCACTCTTATAATTTAGTTTTGAAGTCTGATGCTCTTTTTATCTGATCAGTCACACATATTGTGTTCATCCACAGGGTTCTCTCAACTCAACATAGTGAATCAAGCCTCCACAAGATGCCTCTGGTCGTTCATCATATTCTTCACCGAACGTCATCTCTGCTAAGAAGACGTCTTCCCGCCAAGCGGCCTCCCTCTGCTTTCCCAAAGGCTTTGCACTGCCGAGAAGCAGCACAATGTTTATACATCTGAACTCAACTTTCGTGAAAGAGTGTTCAAAGTGACATTAACTCTGACATCTTCCGATGATCTTTGCGCTGCGATGCTTTTCGGAAACCAAGGCCAGGTCCTCTTGCGGCCCATAAGGCTGCTTACCCACCACATCAAAGCTCCTGCCACTGTTCCCCGGGCCAAGAAAAAGCCATAGATTAACACATAAAAGTCACTCCAGGGTAATCAATCCCAGATTTGAGATTGCTTTCGTTTAATGAAATGGTGGTTGTTATCAAGGCGAGGAAAGAGCGGAGGTCGCTTATTCATCCCTATGTAAAGTAGAAGGGTTGTGTAACGGAGAGAAGGTGTTTAGCGGTGGAACGGATGGACTCGGCGGACCCCCACCCAGACCTGAATAATTCATGAACTTTCCAGTCACCTTGTTTGACTTTAGAGTTTTGCTGAATGGAGCAAAGTAGTCACCCTGACTTATGAGCTAACCATCACAGCCTCTCGCTTTCTCTCTCTCTGTTTCTTCTCTCTCCTTTTCTTTTTTGGCCTGTCTTTCTGTTGCTCTGCTTGACTAGTAGTGCACTTTAGAAAGGTCAGAACAGTTGGAAATCTTGCTGCTTTTTGTGAATACCCACCATATAAAACTATATTTAGATGAAGGACAGATTGGAGGCTTTCTTCCCTGCAAACACTCGATCTATACACTGAATTGAAACACACGATCAATAAATTGATCAGTGGGCTACACTCATTTCTGCGGTTAAATTATGCACCATTCCACTTTCACTGCCCCGCAGTTTTCTCAGGCCAAATCACACTCATTTAAATGGTTTCTAGGGTGCACTCATTGTCATGGTAACGCTGCTCTAATTTAGCTAATTACACTACACCCATTTAGATTATATTCTGAAATTTACACTGTAACACTATAATCACTTCCATTAACATGCTGCTGCACTTTCCATGGCTGCTCTAGATCAATCGCCATGGTTACTCTATGCCCATATCCTTGGCTACACTACAGTAGTGCACACCCTTTTCCATGGTTACGCCTGACTTATTTTTGTGACTAAACCATTTCCATGAATACACAATATGCTTTTACATACTTCTTATTTCAAATCGTCACTCATTTCTTATTTCTATCACGTTTCATGGTTACATTGCTCCCATTTTCATGGTTCGACAAAGAAATGAATTCTGAGGACTCGGGCATCAATACTGGCCAAATGCTATTAAAGTGAAGACGAAGAAGCACAGAACTTTTCTTACTGCTTCTGGGCCAGTTCGGAAACTAAAACTATAGTCTTGGACAGGATTTCACATATTTACATACACACAGCACAACGGCAAGCCAAGTCTCTGCCATCTGTGTGAGCTAAAAATAGCATCCTCATTGAGAACCAGCCGAAAAGAGGCGGTTCATTGTACTATTTTAATTCTCTCTCTCTCTTTCTCTTGCTCCCTTTCTCTCTCTATCCCTCTTATTCCCCCCTTCCTGACTACCTCTATACTATATACAGGTGTTGCCATAGCAGGTAATCCTGTTTGTATATATAGATGGTGATGACAGCAATTCTCTGCAGGTTTTGTAAATTAAACCCAAGCTGAGCCAGGCACATTGTTTGAACAGCACAGGCCTCCCCACACGTTACTGTTAAAATGAACGTAGCGCTTCACTCCCAACTAACTCCTTTTAAACCACATATCTAACGGCCAAAATAGTTCACTGTCACTTTTAGTTCAGCAAAGGAAAGTGCTCAGGTTCAACACTTCAAACACTTTTCCATTTCCTAACTGCAGGGACAGTCCCCTTGGAGGAACTTGGGGGTTGGAGAGAAACCCAATAATGGTGATTCTGGAGGTGGGATTCAAAGCGTACATTTATGACATTTAGCTGACACTCTTACCCAGAGTGACTTACATTTCTTAACTGCAGGGTTAACAGACTCCCTGGAGCAACTTGGGGTTAAGGGTTTTGCTCAGGAACCCAATGATGGAGGTGGGATTCAAACCTGCGATCTCTTGGTCTTTAGGAGAGTATCCTAAAGGAGGTGGGCTTCACTGGCTGGGCAGCGGTGGCCTAGCAGTTAGGGAGTTGGCCTTGGCCCGGAAGATTGTGGGTTCGATTCCCTCACCAGTATGTTGCCCTGAGGTACCCTTAAGCAGGGTACTTTCAATAGCTGCCCCCTGCTGCTGATTGCAGACCACCAACTTGGTGGTCTGCAATCGGATACATTTTCTGCTAAACTGAAACACAGATTTGTGCTACTGAACTCTTGCTGTGCTTCATGAACAAATCAACTCAAGAAAATGGACAAATTTGTTGGTCAATAGACCAACTCTTTCTTGGCTGACCCACACATGGGTAGTGCTTGCTGCCAAATACCCTAGGATGGTGGAAAGGAAGTAATAAGGATGGAGCAGAAGGAGTTAAATCTGCTATTTCTTTAGGGGAAAACAACGAACCATAAAAACCCCATTCTTACATTAAATAAATAATTTGGCCAGTGGTTAGCCCTGCTTTGAGCCAGGACATTCATCCTGAACTGAAATAGTTAATCAGTGATGCAATGTAGTTGGTGGCATAGAACTTTGTAAAACTAAACGCGATGCAAAATAATAACATGTATATAAGAAAAGAGGTTTGGAAACTAGAACTAATTGGGGTGAGAAATTCAAAAATGTACACAAGCTTAATTTCAAATGAGTGGATATTCATGGCATGACATTTAACGGAAAGCTATTGTATACACTCTTCATCAACAAGAAAATGTATACTTTATGTGTTTCCCAATTTAATTCTTCTTTACTATAGAAATAAAGAAAGAAAAGACAGAAGTGCAGAACAACAGCAACAGAGTTTGAGTAGGTTGCTCTGCAATGGCATCAAAGATTTGTTTGACTGGACTTTGAGTTAGAATCTTTTCAGCGTGCTGATGCTGTTTGGGATGTGAGTTGGTAATTTTGCACCATGGGGGTGGATTTAGTTAATCTATCTTTCTGTCTTTAGTCTGTGGGACTACAACCTTTTCATTGTTGTCAAAAAACTCCAACCACAGCACCTCCAACCACCCCTGAGTCATGATTTACTGTAACGCGCCGGTGCCAGCGAGGTCGCTGGGCACCTGTGTGCGAGCCCCGCCCCCCGCCACGTGACATTTACATTTACATTTACAGCATTTTAGCAGACGCTCTTATCCAGAGCGACTTCCATGTCCTAATTACAGGGACAGTCCCCCTGGAGGCACTCAGGGTTAAGGGTTTTGCTCAGGGACCCAGTGGTGGGAGTGCTAGAGGTGGGATTCGAACCTGGGACCTCTTGAACCATAGGTCCATAGGCAAGTATCCTACCACTGGACCCAAGATCCATCCATCCATTTTCTGCCGCTTGTCCCAAACAGGGTCGCGGGGGAGTGCTGGCGTCCAACCCAGCGCACACAGGGCGAGGACCCTGGACAGGTCGCCAGCCCATCGCAGGGAGGAGCGGGACGGGGACGGCACCTTGCTCAAGGGTACCTCAGGGGAACCCATTGGGAAGGGGTTAGAACCCCCGATCCTCCGATCAAGTGGCCGACACCCGAACCACTAGGCCACCACTGCCCTCTGGACCCATGCTATAAAGTTCAAATCAGCTTTTTTCATTTTTTTCCCACCGATTCGCATAATGTTTTGTTCAGTTAGGTTTTTAAACTTTTCTCATTAACTTGCATTCAGTTTAGTTGCTTTTTCACCTCAGCGGTAGGATTCGCTTGGGGGCTAACAGGTTAAGGCCTGTGGGCACACAGTTTTGCGACATATATATTTTTTGTGTTGGCAAAGTGAAAGTGACTTTTCTTGTCAGCACAGCATACAATGAGCCACAATAAAATTCAAAACCACACTCACCATGCAGCAGGGTTCAGTGATATCCAGCACCCAGGGAGCATTGATGGGGACAGTACATTGCTCAAAGGTACCCATGACCTTACAATCCTGGGGCCTAATCCTTAAACGCTTGGCAATCAACTCTCCCATAATCAAAAAAAAAAAAAGATCAAGTGAGCTGTGGAAGAAAGTTTTTTACTTTATAGCCACCCAGCAGCATCCTGCACACTAACGTCATATGAAGTCAACGTGAAAGTGAGGACTTGTCATTGTGAAACAAAACACAGCCCACAGTGAACCACAACGAAATGGAACCTCTGCATTTAACCCATATGTACACATGTGGGCAGGGCAGCTATTTAAAGTACCCAGGAGCAGTGATGGGGATGGTACCTTGCTCAAGGGTACCTCAGGGCATCCTACTGATCCGGGACTCAAACCCACAACCTTGTGTGCTCGAATCATTTTACACTGCAGCTAATTGTGATGAACTAATGAAACCAGAATAATGATGTTTTCCAAATGTAAATATTACATTTACGGCATTTAGTTGACGCTCTTATCCAGAGCGTCCTGGGACAGTCCCCCTGGAGAAATTCGGGTTAAGGGAGGTGGGATTCAAACCTGCGACCACTTGATCTGTAGGCAAGTATCCTACCACTAGAGCACCAGCAAACATTACTGTAAAGTGTGCAAGAATAAATAAGCGTTAATAGGTTTAGATGTTTCAAACCTAGAATCATGCATTAGAATCAAGCAAAGGAGAATCCTCTCATAGATGATCCAGCGTAACATCCTGCACATGTGAGCGCGGCTTGGGCAAAGGCTAAGTGGATTTTTGAGCTGCTGTGGGATCCCGGTCTTGACATGAAAGTCCTTGCAGAGCAACAAGAGGGCCTGAAGATTTTAAAGATAAAAGTTAAACGTCCTGGAATGTTCTTGTTAACTGGAAGCCACGTCTGATGTCAGCCTGTGGTCAGGAAAGAAGCGGCTTGGAGAACTGGATGCAATAGAAAGTCTATTGAGTTCAGCCTTAACGTGTTTGTTGTATTGTTGGCCTGCACTCTGTTAAATTGGTGCTGACATTTTTTTTTGCTATACTTGTGTCAAATTCTTTCCATGACAAGTGTCTCAATAGGCTTAATAGGAAACATGAAAACAAAGCAATAATGAAACACACACACGGTGTGTCTGCTAGCTGTCGCCTTGTCTGTTTTGGGCATACCCCCCAGTTTTTGTGGAAAGTTTCATGCTTCACTAAGGGAGGGTGAGCGCTGGAGCAATTTGGTTGTCTGAAACATTAGGTTGTTGAATTGAATTTTGGTGTTATTTTAGTAGGAAACAGCTGTGTGGGCTGGCGGCTACTTGGAGAGTGAAACCGTACGCGCTCCATAAGTGCAGGGCTGCGGCCTGCTTTTCTGTTTACTCAGCACGGGCCTCCCCTGAATGCATGGATAATCAGACATGAAGAAAATGGGCTCCGGGCTGAGTGTGTGTGTATATGTGTGTGTGAGCTGGGGAATTCATGCCTTCTCTGCAGGTACATTCTGGGAGCGCTGGGGGCCGGGCTGATTTTGTGCATTTTCCAGCTCAACTCAGTCGTAGATCACAGCTCAATCTCTTGCGTTGGCTTCGGTCTCACCCTCTGCAACGGTTGTGATGAACTTTCCAATCAGTGTGAGCTCCCGTCGAACACATCGCATGGCTCAATGTTTAAATGTGCAGTGTAAACACAGCTAATGAAGCCAGTGGTAATGTGTACAGCTACATGAAGCTGATTAGGCTTCTGGATCCTTGATGGGTACCGATGGCAAGAAAAGAACGCTGTCATCAACCGAATCACTGCCGATCGCCATCAAACAGCTTATTTTCGTGTCTGGTGCAGGAATTGTCGCTGACGGTTGTTGAAAGGAAGAAAAAACTGCACATGGTGTCATTCCCAACCACTGATTCAACGTCTCAAACTGAATTGGGAAACTTTTTAATAAGCAAAACAAGGTGATTGTACTTGGTGAAGCTAATGCGTGTGTGTTAAGGTACAGATAAAATATGTCTAAAATGATATATGATATGATAAAATATGATATAAATGTCAAAATGTGAATAATCTAGAAAGAAAGTGAACATTTTGAAATGGGTGTTATCAAGTGAATCACTGTAGATTCCTGTGAAATATCATCAGATTCATCAGTACCCAGATCCATGCATCCATCCATCCATCCATCCATCCCTTATCCAAGCCTCATATCTTCCCATTGTAACAAGGGTTGCACAGGTTGTGGAGCATCTCAGAGTCCTCATTGGCTGAACACCCCAGACAGGTCCCCAGTCCATTAAAAGCAGACCCAGAATAGTCAATCGGAACAATTGCAGAACCCTTATAGCAGGTAAATGGATGAAAGACTGTAGGGTCAGCATGGACATGTTGTTTCAGTAGTTTTGTGCCCTGTGTTGGGCAATGCTGCATAGTAAAACTATTACCAGCAGAATTTTTCAATGTATTCTTGTCAAATATTTATAATACACAATGTAGGATCTTCTTTTCCTTAATGAAGATGACACTCGCGCGTACTGCTTAAACGATTTCTGATCGCGGTAAAGGAATTACTAGGTTACTATGGGCATAATCATCTGATCATGAAACCATTCATTCATATGTTCGGGCTTCCGAGTTCTCGATTCGTTCTGAAAGCAGTCTTCAGGTTTGCCATGATAAACTGAATTTCGGAGGATTTCCACAAACCTGTTTTTGAACATTTTAAAGCAAGAGATAGAAAAGATAAAGCCACCGTGTAAAGCTACACCAGGCTGATCTCTGAATCGCATACAACACAAATATTATTTCATCCCTGTGGATTCCTATGAAGCACAGTTCCCCAATGTACGAATCAAAAATGGAATAAAACATTCCTTAGATTTATTGCCCAGTCACTGCTGAGCTCCAGCACCACCCAAACCCATTCTGTGCTGGGTAGCGTAGCCCAGCAACCTATGCATCTGTATTTGTGCTGTGTTTCATGGGTTTGTGAGCCATGCCCCAGTGTTTTGACTGACAGATGAAAATGACTTGCTAGTACACACGGTACGGCGCAGGACCCTTCTCTGGGTAATGGCTGAAAACTTAAATGCACCTGTGGGAGGAGAGCGAAGGGTTCCAGCTCGTTGACAGTATGTACTTCCAGAAAGGGTTTTGGGTTTAATTGAAGTAAAACAAGCTGGTAATTGTGCGTAGCATGCTGCGAGAGGTGCCTTGATTCACCGCGATGGTTTCGAAGGAAATCCACCCGCTAATCGTCTGCCGTGTGTCCAGTGACGAAGCCCTTGATTGGTTTATTCTCAGTCTGATTGCTATTTATGTTAGTGCTTTATTCTTTCCTGTCTGGTGTTTTCAGAAGTTGAATGCTGTGGTACAGAGATTGGGGGACTGTGCAGAGGGCCAGGGATGTAGCCTTTCCTCTCTGCGGACGAAAGTGTGATAACATTTAATCTTTCCTAATTTACTGAAATAAGAAATAACGAGTTATAAGTTAAACTACCTTTTTGTGCGTGAGTCTCAGAGAAAAGCTCCATTTGGAAAGATCCAGGCTGGAAATCCAACCTTGCTGGGAAGCTGACCACTTTATTGCCCGCCCAGTTAGACTATTAATAAAGTGAAAGTGACTAATCCCCGTTGCGATACACAACCAAATGCATCCTCTGTATTTATCCCACGCACCGTGCAGCAGTAAGCAGCCATATCCAGTGCCCAGGGAGCAGTGGGGGGAGCGGTACCTTGCTCAAGGGTACCTCAGAGCAACCTGCTGGCATGAGATTCAAGCCCACAACCTTCAGACCTTTAGATCCTGGGGCCAAGTGAAGCAAAACAGCAGCTTTGGGGAAAACTGTAGGGGAAATAATATAGCTGAATGATTCAGTGAATCTTCTGAAACTACTGCTCCATGATTCAGCACAATTCACATCAATTTCTGGGTTTTAACACACAAGCTCACACAAGCTTTCAAAGTATAGGCTGAAAAACAAAAGAGAACCATGCTCAGCACTGTAACCAGAGTGGGGAACACATGTATGTGAGCGTATCCGTGCCTCTCTGGAAGTTATTAAGCATGAATGTAATTTGACTGAGTGGTGATTCATAGAGCCATTTAGGGTAAATTAAAATGTTGCATGCGCTCTCATCAAATGTGCTTGAAAAATGACTCTTGAAAGGCCATTTTTGTTCCGTTCGGGAACTAAGCGTGATTGAATGGAATGTGTGTCTGTGTGTGAGCCTGTTTGAGTCGAGGCTTTTAGGTTACAACAGTACAGTATTACATTTAGCATGGTCTTAGCTGAGGTCCAGTGCTTCACTCTTGACAGACTGTTTTGTGAAATATACATTTTAAGCTCGCCTAAGCTCCCCCATTAACAATGTGTAACATGATTTTATGACCGGAGAGAACACTAGTTCATTGAACATAGGAGCATATTGTTGAAGCTGACAGTAATCCTTCAATACTGCTTCTACTGTTAGCCAGTTGGAAGTGCGGACTCTGCTCTCAGCAAGCTGGAAACCAGTGGCAGCTCCATATAATTCGATCATGAGTAAAAACTAAAAAAAAAAAAAAGTTGCAGAACTCATATTGTAGTTTCATATACAGTTACATGCAAACTCCTGGCCAGATATATATATATATATATATATATATATATATATATATATATATATATATATATATATCAGAGAGAGAGAGAGAGAGAGAGAGAGAGAGAGAGAGAGAGAATGTGATTTATTAAATTATTATTAATATTATATAAATTAATCTTACTTAACTTCAATATGCATTTTATTGAACGACAATTTGTTTGCAAAGTTTAACATTTTGGAGGAGAAATAAAGTAGAAAATCCACAAGATTGAGTTTTGCACCATTAGATTTAGCACTAAACAATAATTATGTATTTAATTTTGCAGAGGTTCCCTTTAGAGAGTCAAAAGTCATTTCATCCAAACCTTGAAATGAAGGCAACTGGATCATCAAAAATAGCTTTTTTGTCAAATGTTTTCAGCATTTTTAAAACCCTGATTGTGCAGTTTCAGTATAACAGTTAATGGTCAAATTGTGGTTGGACACACTGCTTTCTAAACAATTCAAACAGTGGCAGATTTTGAAGAGCCGACCCTTCCTACAGTTTATTTGTCATTGAAATGAACAGGTTTGGGTACAAACTCTTAATGGGACTGATATCATCTGCCAGGCTGTCCCGGGACAGTGAGTTCCAGTAATCATCCAAGGCTGGGCAGCTTAAACTCCCCAGATGTTACAGATGTTTGAGAGAGAGCGCTGACCTTCAGGTCCCACCCAGGTGTGTTAATTAGCACTTCTTATTTAAGAGACAACTTTTTAAATGGTGAATCATTTGGTCAAGGTGACACTTAAAGGGTCTCCTCACATGTCCTGGTGTCTTCAGATCAGGTGTGAGATTTAAGCAGAAGTGCTTGTTGTTTGACTCCTGGCAGACAGATGGCAGCAGCTAGCTTCTCTGCTGCAACCCAACAGCTCACTATGGCAACATTGGCTCTGGATTAACACAAGTGACTTTTCTTGCATGCCTGACTTCAATGTGGTCTCAACATCCAGCAGGCTGATAGATAACATGAAACAACAGGGGCAGCCCAAAACAATGCCAGTGGGAGAGAGAAGCAGAAGAGTTCACTGGGATGAAGAAGCCTCCTACAGGCCTGAGTGCTGATTTAATTGGGAGGAGACCAACTACAGGTAAGGGGGTGTGTTTCTGTGTGTGTGTGTGTGTGTCTGTGTGTGTCTGTGTGTGTGTGTGAGAGTGTTTCCATGCATGTCTTCCTCAGTGCATGCAGGATGGCACAGCAGGAGAACTTTCCTCTGGTTTGGACCAAGAAGCAGATTTTAAAGCCTGTAGGACAAATGAGACGTCTGGAGGAGAGGGACACTGCAGGTGTTGGACAAGATATTACCCCACTGTCACAGAGACACACAGCTTAGTTAGTTTTAGATCACTCGCAGGGGGCTGAGACTCTAGAGCGCTCTGCAGAACATATTTACATCCACACTGTATAATATAAACTAATATAAATATAATAGTGTGAATTTTTCATATTTTTATATTGACTGTGGTCAATATAGTATTATTATTATCATTATTATTATCATTATTATTATTATTATTAATATTATTATTTTTTATTAACCCACAATCATGGTTAGGGGCTCAATGGTTCAGGCAATGTATGCAATAATAATAATAATAATAATATAGTAATAATAATAATAATAATAATAATAATAAAATAATAATAATAATAATAATAATATTATTATTATTATTATTATATTTATTGTTATTATTAATATTGTATTTTCTATTGAGCTTTTTCTAATGATTTTATTTTATATTTTTATTTATTCATTTTTTTTTACTTTTTATTAAACCTTTTTTTGGTCAATAGAAACTAAATATACTGAACTTATACTGCAATACCTTTTAATCATTGCATCTGTAGTGTTCACTTATTTAAAATCCATTTTAACTGGGGTTTCAAATGTAGTAAACATTTAAACATTATAAATTAAACACAGAAAAGTATTGGCACTCTCTGATATTTTATTCAGTATATTTCCTTTTGGATAATATTTATTCATGTATTTGGGAAACAGCACAATATAATTAAATGACACAGAATGAGCAGCAATAATCTTTGAGAGGTTTTTTTGCTTGAGATTGGATCCACTTTTCCAATATCAGATGTTCTACTTATTTTATGCCATTCGATTCTCAGAGAGTTTTTCCTTCTCCGCTCTTCGACACTTCGAAATAATCTGGGCAACAACAGAGTTTATGAACATAAAAAAACACAGAATAAAATCTGTTTAGTTGGAAAAGTATTTTCTACTTTTGAAAAAAGATTTTTTAAGATAATAGACGATTTTTTTTTCCTGATCTCTCTGTTTTAATAAAATTTTTATTAACTATTCTAATGATAATTCTCTAATTTTATCATATTATAAAATTGAAATTATTTTAATCTCTTTCTCTCTCTCTCTCTCACTCTCTCTCTCTGCTTTATGTTTAGTCAGGGTTTCTCTGCTGTTTCGGTGCTGAGGATTGATTTAAAGGGGTATATTGGTGCCCCTGGTCTCGGGCGCAGCGCTCGACAGTGTGTGTAAACACAGCGCCCTCGCATTTTTAATTAGCCAGGCTAAAGCGACAGTTTCTTTTTCCTTGATAATTTCGACACAGTAATCCAGCCATTACACTAAATATTTGCGTTGCATACTTCCAGACTGACACTGTGGTCTCCCAGGGGCTGATGGGCCGCTGAACAGCTCTGAGAAGCCAGGCTGGGAGACATGTTTGTGATTATTAATGAGTAGGATATAAAAATCATCAATTCATCAAATTTTAAATGGTGACGGGCCACTCCGATGGCTCCTGCAGGAACGTGTGTGTGTACGTGTGGGAGTCTGTGGGAAGCTGTCTTGCTCGATCGCGTGTTAACTATTTTAATGAAAGGAGTGAGGGAGGCTTGCTTGGCAGGCGCCATGTTGGGAATTTATTGCGGCGGTAAGGTAGTGCCATTTGCAGGTCACAGCCTTTCTAATGAAGTCTCACACCAGCAGCCGTCTGAGTTATGGTGAGGCTGGCGGACACTTTCCTTGGGCGCAAGGAGCTGCGGCAGTTGAGGTGACTCAAGGGTCCGAGGGTCACAGCTAACAATGCCAGGAATCCGTCTGAGCCTGTGGGTCACTTCACACCTTCCTGCTTGTGCCACGGTGGTGTCACCAGACGGTTGCAGAGCTTTTTTGCCGGGAAACGCTGACTTGATTCATTTCACGGACCCTTTCTCTCTTTCCTTTTTAGCTTATAAAAATAAAATGATCCGTCCTTTAAAATGGCATCCTTGTAAAGCACCTCAATCTTAATTTATTGGGATATATTTATCCTTCTTAATTTATTGAAATATATGTGAATTCTAGTAGCTGGTCTTCAGTCACATCCATGAGAATGTTTGTGGACTGAGCTAACCCATGTGGACTTGACATTTTCTAACAATGATCTTCAGCTCTGGATGCTTTTCCAGCAGATGAGTTGATTCAGGGTTGCTTGAGCTGGGAAATCTCCAAACTGTGCTTGACACCGGTGCTCCAGGACTGTAACGCAGCCTCCTAGCGGACTAGGACTTCCAGGTCACTGTCTATTGCAGGATTTGCAACGTTCTGCACAGAGGGCAAGTGCGGCTGCAGGTTTTCATCAAGGAGAAACGTTGTTGCACTTGTTTGCAATTAGTCTGCTCTATTTGATCATGTTTGCCACACTGGCTTTTTCTGTTGAGTCTAATCTGTCAGATATAATAGCGAAAGTGACTACTTGTCATTGTGAGACACAGCGCACTCACCACAAATGCAACGCCTGTTGTTCACCCACACCACCGCCAAGTGAGCAGGGAGCAGCCATACTTGGCATCTTTGAAGCAGTGATGGGGATGGTACTTTGCTCTGCAAAAACCTTAGCTAACCTACTGACCAACCTATCGGTCCTGGCTCTAGTCCCTAGATGCTAGACCATCGCTGCCAGATGAGTATTGTCTGAATATAATTTAGTGCAAACGGTGCATTCTCAAAATGTGCAACGAGGACTTTAGCAACGCAGACGTGAAAGTTTTTTCGTGAAAGAAAAAATAAAGAGCCAGGACTCCAGACAGGGTCCTTACTAGGACCTTTAAAGCACCTCTGGGACAGGAACATGCTGCAAAAAATATGTAAATCACCATGGTAACAAAATAACAACTCCTTACATGGGAGCTTTGAGCTTCAGGCACACTTTGGTGCTCCAGATTTAATATTGACTAATATAATACATAAACTTTAAGATGGAAAGAATTCTATTTCATATAAATATATTTTCATTCATGTATATCACCTACAAGTTCCATAATAGACTCAAATGATACAAGGCTTTAAAAAAGGACTTGAAATAACACAGTAATGCAAAAAGCCTCAAATATCCTGGTTAAAGCCTCCAGCCTACTTCTAATATTGCACATTTTCCAATAAATTAATTTAAATAAATGAATAAATCTGAAAAAATAAATGGTCATTTTTTATTCATGGCAATTCTTGAAGAAATATCTGCTCATCTTTTCACAAATGCAAGGCATTTTGGGTGTTAAATGTTAAAAGATTTTATTGCTCGATCTATAGTTGGGTTTATTCTCGACACTACTGTTTTTTAATGTACCTGCAGATCGACTCCTTTATTGAAACACTGATCTAAAACTGTGGTTTCAAGTATTTCCATCACTTTCCTTTGCCTTAAATCAAATCAAAGCAGGTTTGAGCAGTTTTGTTTAAATCCAGTGTAATCTTTTAAAGATGCAAATCTTCGAGCGCTGTGTATTCATGGAAAACCTTTCCAACCTCAGGGCCACCTCTGTTGTTGAGCAGAGCCTCCACTGTTTTGGCATTCTCACGTTCCGCAGAGACATCGTAAGCGGATTTGCGCCTGCCTCTGTGTCATGACAAAACTGATTTATGATGAGTAAATTTAATCGAGTCATTCCACTGTGCCTGTTTTCCATGCTCTTGCAGAAACCATTTCTCTGGGAAGTTTCATCATGGGCCGTACGCTGAAAGACGCTAGGAAAAATGGGCTGCGGCTCTCGCGGCTTGCACAAGCACATCTGTAAATCTACGCGCGGAGCGGAGCTGCCAAAAGTCTAATGAACGCATGCAATGGAACCGTGGGTTTGTTTATCGTGACTCGCAGTTGCTGTTTCTGTTGCTGTCTGGCTGCTGGTTGCCAGAGTGGGAGAATACTGTAATGGAGCAGAGTGGTTCTGGGATGATTCAAGCCGTGACAGACATGGCTGAAGAGGTGTTGGCTTAGTTTTCATGTTAGAAGACAAAAAGCTGGATTAATTGTTTGTCTTTGGGCCTGTGTAACCCTCAGGTGTTACAGCACTGGAAACAATGCCAAGGTGATGCGGAGCGCTTGACATGTTTGGCCTCAAATCAAGGCAGAGCTGAGATGGGTGTTAGGAGGCAAGAAAAGAAAACGAGGATTTCTGAACGCTACACATTGATCTCGCCTCAAATTCTCTGCACGTTCTCCAGAAGTGAGCGCAGGTGGGAAGAGGATTAAAGGCGTGATGAGGGATTTAGGAGGGTAAACAGCTCCTGCCCCTAAAAGGCAGTTATAAAAACAACATTATAAGCCGTAAGAGACGTGATTATTGTTATGACTTGTAAGGTTCTTTGTAAGCGTCAGGTACAGTGCTGTTTTTGTGGTGAGACCAAAAGGGTAGATAGACAGCAAGTAAGAAAGAAAGAAAGAAAGTATAAAGAGAAATGCAGTCAACTGATAGACAGACAGACAGATGGATGGATGGATAGACGGACAGACAGAGGTGCCTTCCAGAGTTTAGGAGTTGCCCTCGGATCGGAAGAAAGATTGTGGGAGCACCATTCTCACCAGTAGGTTGCCCTGAGGTACTCTTGAGCAAGGTACCGTCCCTGTCACTGCCCCCTGGGCACTTTCAATAGCTGCCCCTGCTGCACGTGTGTGTGTGTGTATGGGTGAAACGTAGAGGTTGAATTTTCGCTGTGCAGTGCTGCGCTTCTTACAATGACAAGGGTAGTCACTTTCACTTTCCTACTTTCCTACTTTCATTGATTGTCATCAATTTGTCAATAATCAGACAGACAGGCAAATGGGCAGACAGACATGCCATCATATGTCACAGACATAGCACCAAAGAAAGAAAGAAAGAAAGTATAAAGAGAAATACAGACAGACAGGTAAATGATGGACTGTCAGATGGGCAGATAAGTCGACTGCTAGATAGACAGAGAGAGATAGATAGATAGACTGATTGATTGATTCCTGTTTTTGGGACGCTGTTCTTTGCCATACCATAAAAAAAGAATCACATTGGACTGAACTGAATAGGACTCTGCCTCAATGAAGCTGACGGATCTCATTGTAGCCTGTAAATCACCGCTAAATACATAAGAATCGGATCTGTGACTTCCAGATCCCAGCCCCGTAGAAAGCTCTTATAAACACGGGTCAGTGCTGCTTATCTCTGTGTCCAGAAACGAGTCTGAGCCGGTGTTTGTGCCAGCAGAGTGTCTGTATTTCTGAGGGAGGCTTCCTTTTCTCATTAGCTGTAATTAAAGTCGGACTTTGCAGGCGGGGAGGAGCATGAAAGCGAACACAGAGTTAATTTCGGCCTCTTTCTCCTTTAATGCTGCTCTTGTGAAATGGAAACGACAGGCCTGTCCTGTGCTCTGACTCTTCTACCGGATAGGAAAGTGTAAGTGAAGTGAAAGTGACTGTCTGTCACTGTGAAACACGGCACACAGTGAACCACAACAAAATGCGTCCTCTTTTCACCCACACACACGTGCAGGGGGTAGCCATACTCACGCACAGCGAGCAGCATGGAACGCTTACCTTGCTCAAGGGTACTGCAGGCAAACTAACTGTCCCAATCTCTAAACGCTGGGCCACCATGCCCCAAAATGAAGGTGACTTGCTTTCATACTTGTGGGAAAGGTTTGGCTTCAACACCTGAAATTGCTCAATTAGGTGCATTCCAGTTTCCAAATACTGTATATCTGGTTCTAGATGGACCACCACTGATGGATCACCGCACTGAGGTTCTAAGTCATTCTGACTGGACACAGTAGACCTGAACCTCAACCACTAAAGCAATGCCAAAGCTCTTTCAGGTCCATCAGCTTTGTCTGTAATTCACTATTATGTAACAGTAATTCACTACTATTAGCACCATCTGAAGCTTCCATAACTGTCTTCTGCAATCTTCCACTTCTGCCTCCAACCGGGCCACTTATTTATGGGTAAGTTGCCACTCACACCAGTGTGTGGCGCATTTTTCTCTCCTCTCTCTCTCGCCTTCCCTCTTTTCCCGCAGCTGTCCTCGATTCCAGAGCCGCTGCTGCTTCAGTTAAGAAAACAGGCCCACCATCGGAGAGCTGGTTCCTCTGCAGCTTTTCAGCCTCTCAGTCATCAGTGGCCTGCTAACCTCACGCTTTAACCCTGCCTTTCATGCTTCTCTCTCTCTCTCTCCTCTCTCTCTCTCTCTCTCTCTCTCTCTCTCTCTCTCTCTCTCTCTCTCTTTACTCTTTAAGTTGTTTTTTTTTATTTAACAATCAGAATTATTCTTAATATTTAAAACTTTACAACATTTTGGAATGACATTATTTAAAAGCATGTATATTGTGTGTGTGTGTGTGTGTGTGAGAGTGTGTGAGAGTGTGTGTGTAGAAATATACCTCACATAAAATACATATATCATCCATGTTTAGCTTTTTTTTACAGTTTCTCTAAATCCTAATTTAATTCCATGCAAATATAATAAACTTGTATATTTATATTAGTTGTGCTGCTGCGATTCAGCTTCTTCGTTTCTGCTTTTTGAGCTTAAGTTTAAGTTTAAGTTACCCTCTTGTTACGTTCAGTGTTAATGTGCTATTAAAAGTATTCAAGAGAGAAATTCATGCATCTTTTACTTTTCGTTATTTGAAAAGTATATTTTTCACCAATTTTCTTTTTTAATTGGGATTAGCAGTAATATTTATGACAGTAGAGTCACATCTGTGGTCAAATATTGTTTTTTTCAGCTCAGTTCAACTCCATTTATTGACCCATTTGTAAGGAAAATGATGCGGATTTACAAAGCAGAGTGACTTTCTGCATCTGAAACATGTGAAGCTTTAAACGGAGTGAGTGTAAAGCTGATTTAAATTCAGATGTTTTAACAAACCGAGCACCTTGTGAACCTCGGCGTAAAGCTCCTGAAATGTACATTTTTACACCGTCACTCTGTTCCTCAAAAATCTTTATTTTCACGGCTTATCCAGTTTGATCTAACGCCATTCTTCAGTCCCTCATCGTGTTTATTTGGTCTGTCGCAGCCTTTTCGTTTTCTCCCCGCAGTGTTCAGTGTTTATCAGCGACCGAAGGAAACTCGGAGGACTGCTCGCTGCTTTGAGCAGCTCGGCATCCAAAAAAAAGCCAAAAAAAAACCATGTTCACTTTTTACACCTAGAAATGTAATCCATTTTCCAGTCGATCGTCAACTTTGCAGCCAATTTAACATCCGTTTTTGTAGCATCTGACATTCTATTTATAGATTTAGTGTAAATTTGACTCAACTTTTGCATTTGCTACTGTCTGTTCATTTTTTCAAAAACTTTGCACAGTTTGATGCTTTCGTGTTTTGGTGTTAAATGTAAGTTTTATGTGGAACAATCCATATGTCCCATGTTCTACCTTCATGCCTAACAGTGCAGTGGTGGTTAAAGGAGCAATTATCAATAGCTGATCAATATAAATAGGCATAAATCCAGTTGAAGTCCTAGATGAAGCACTGATCACGTAAGAATGAAGGATTATGGGTTATTATTCCAGACTAATGATGTTTACTTATTCTTCTGGACTGGTTGCCTGGATCTGAACTCCACAGAAATAGACCAGGTTGTACATTTCAGCTCTAGATTACAACGAAATAGCTGTAATTATAAACCATGACTGAAGCCATGTAGAAAGTCGTAGCTGACAGTTTTTACCCCGGTACCATGCAATAACACGTAGCCTCTTTTTTGATATTTATATTATGTTGTTATTATTATAATTCTTTGATTTATTCTTGCTTTTTATGCAGGAATGGTGAGAGCGTCGAAGTCTTATAAACTGGGTTTATTTAATGTGCTTTAAAGAGATGTGAAAATGATTAAACGGTCCGCACGATCCATTTAAAATCTTTTGAAATAGAATCTCATTTCAGTGAACTTTGTTTAGTGTTACTCAGTTGCATGATTTTTAACTGATTCGTTCAAGGAGGTGGAAATCAAGGGTGTTTTGTGCAATCATTTGCTATTAATCTGTTATTTAAATTCAAACCGTGGATAAATAAAAGATGCTTTAATTAATAAATATGCACAGGAATACATGGTGTAATAAAATGAAATAAAAGGCGGATGACATTCCTAAAACTAATGCTAAATTTGCATGATATAATGAGACGTGGTCAGCGTTGGAGTACTGTTGGTCGAATATTTGGACATTTTATCAAAGTTAAAAATAAGTTCATATGTTGCACAGAGACACAATGCATTTTAGAACACAAATGTTCATTAAAGATAATTAAACGATTCAATTACATTAAAAATTGGCTAATTAAAGCTTTTAGAAAAGATTTTGTATTGTATTTTATTTTCCCAATGTGCTTAACTTTAACAAATAAAAAAAATTGTGCATCAAAAGAGCAAACAAAACACAATTATTACACAATACATTTAATTCCCGTTTTAATTTGCTCTTCCATATGAGGACGTGCTGTTGAAAATACGTGGAGAATTTGACCAAGGGGTTCCTTGAAAGGTTCAATAGAAGTGAAATCATTTGCTATCAGTCCACTGATGGAGGAACTTTGCAGAGCCGAAAAAAAAAAAAAACCAAGAACATATTTGCTTTTTAAAGATGTTATACGTGAGTTTGACCGATGGCGTTCTGCATTGTTCTCGCTATTGGTTTATCTACATTTTGTCAAAGACAAACGGCAGCAAGAGGGGTCGTGAAAACAATGCAAGCTGTGATCTAACTTTCCTTTTTCTCATATGTGACCCTTTCTTGGCTCTGTTTAACACACTGCTATCTTTTTTTTTTTTTTTGTCTTTTCTGCAGAACGCCTGCACCGTGTCACTGTGCACCCGAATCACTTAAGCCCTCCTTTTTAATTGAGTTATTGGGCTTTTGCAACACACTCACAAACCTCCACAGTAGGGAAGTCCAGTTATAGCCTTAGTGGGATAGTTCATGACCGCCATAGGTTAAACACCACGGCGGCTGCATCCAAATCAAACATATTTCAGTGCAGCACCATATTGCTGTACTTTCCAATATAAACAGCAGTGCTCGCTCATTCCATTCCGGAGCATTTTTACAGGGTACTGGAACGGCCTGGCTGTTTCAAAATGTAACATTAATACCTATAAAAGTAATAACAGAACTCCGAGATTTGCACTCTGTTAATTGAACTTATGGATCATGCAGTTATTCCCAGTGTTCCCAATGCAATCTGTTCTTCACGGACATTTGCACTTCTAAGCATTGCTGCTCATCAAACAAGCCCTTAGCAGATTGCAGTTTCTTCACTGACGTTTTTCAGACGTTCCTGCACCGTGATGAATGACAGACGACCAATTACATCCATTAGAATCTGTCCAGAATGTGCCAAACGCTCTAATCAACACATAATCTTCACAATCAGTACACAACCAAAAATAATCACTGCTCCACATGACCATTTAAGGTCGGGGTTTGATTAAAATACGGTGCTAGTACTCAGCTTTACCTAACTGCCTGTGGAACTGGTTTTAAGGGATAGCCTTCGGAGAAACCTGCTCACCCTTTTGGGTGGATTTTCCAGGAAAAGCGAAAGCATTCACAACAACTCACAGAAAACTCAACAGTCCGTGAAGATCACGATTATACCCAGTCCGATAGCTCACACCCTGTCTGTCACCAGACGAGGATTATACCCAGACAGGGTTTTAAAACATTAAATATGCTCAAATCAAGACTTAAATCTTGTGAATAAAGTGTGCTTTTTTTTTTTAAAGCCACATTGGGTAATCAGCTCCTTTTTTTTTTTTTTTGAAAAGTCACCAATGAACATAAGCAGCACTTCTCCATCAGCTCAGCTCTCAGCAAAGGTTCCTCTAGTTAAATTGTGATGCCATGGGTCTTGGATGCGAGTCTCCAAGCCTTGAGCCTCTGCTTGGAGAGTTTGTCTTTCTATTTTTTTTTCATGATGTTATGTGCTTGATGCCAAAAAGCAATTCATTGCTGAAATATGAAAGTGAAAAAGTGAAAATATCCCACCAAATCTGCATTTTCACTCACTCACTCCCTCTCATAGGTGCATGTCCTAATTAGGGTCACGGGGGGTGCTGGGGCTAATCCCAGCTCTCACAGGGCCAAATGCGGGGAAACCCCCTGGACAGGTCGCCAGTCCATCACGACCCACAGACCGGCGTACTCACGGGGACAGTTTAGCATCTCCAATCCACCTGATGTGTCTTGGGACGATTGGAGGAAACTGGAGCTCCTGGAGGAAACAAACAGACACACACACAGGACAACAGGCAAAAAGGACCTGTACCGTCCCGCCTGGGAATCGACCCAGGACCTTCTCGCTGTGAGGCACACCACCCACTGCCTTTGAAGGCTTAATAAGACTTAATTTAGTCTTTTTTAAAAACTAACTGTGCTGGGTTGTTAAGTAATGCCTATCATATTCAGTTTTCTAAAAACATGGACAAATTGACAAAAGCAAGGTTTTTACAGATGAAAATACCATCAGTTACAGTTACAGACAAATATGTGTGGATTTAGTCGTGTAGCTTCCACTGCGTTAAACTGTGGGGTATAATCTTCCACTACCTTTGTATGTCCAGTAGACAAACATGTCTATGCTAATTGGGAAGAATTATGTGAACTTGATACTCTCCGTATTGTGTCAAGCATAACGGCGAAAAGACACTGAGAAGGAGTTGTGATCTTGGATCTTGCCTTCTCTCCCTCCTCCAATTCTTGGCTCTTTAGAAATGTTCTTTGGCCTGTTGAAGTGGACGGCCAGTTCTCTCCCCTCACATTTATGAAATGCTTCAGTCACCACGCTTTGCCCTTCGGCATTGCTACCGAAGCTCCAACATCCCGGAGTGAACACACAAGCGAGATTCCACATAATAGACAGATGGCTCCAGCTGACTTCTTCCCCTCCACCTCCTCTTCTTCTCCTCTTACACCAGAGGCGACCCACCTCCTTTCCTCCTTGTGTATTTATTCTTCTACTATTAATAACCCCATCGGCTAGTAGGTTTTGCAAAAGGCCGTGACCGATCTCTCAGTCCCTCCAAACTCACCCCAAACCCTGCCACCGCTCCGCTCTCCGCCTTTCATTCCAGCATCTACAGGAATTAAAAACAAAAGCAAACAGCCATCATGGCGCAGATGAGAAATGGTCTCGGAGACTTTAATTTGACAGCGCTGAACAGTAGAGTCGAGCGTGTTTGGGGAAAAGCCGTCTGCGTTCTGCATTAGCGCTGTATTTCAGCCTGCCCTGAAACCCCAGAGGCCTTCTGTCTCTTGGCTGATGTGCTGCGGTTTCACAATAGAAAATAGAATAGAAAAGATGCTGCTTGGAATTAGCGGACTGTCCCGCAGCGCGTTCAACTGCTAAATGCTGTCCCTGTCGAAGGACCTGTGGGATGCCAACGCTGTCCCCTCTTGCCGATCAAACTTCATGTTGCGTTAAATGTGAGATCTTGCTCGTGCAGATCTTCAGTCAGCATCATAACTGTGACCTTCATCTTCATGTTCATCAGCTGAGTATCGATTTTTAGGGTTTTAATGATGTGGCTAATGGCCACAAACGAATTGAATGATAATCTAAATTTAAAATGGTGTCAAAGGAACACACAACACAATTACTATTATAGTGATTTATGAGATTAGCAGCAAGGCTTTGACGTGCAATTCTGGACCTCAAATGTAAGATGTGGTTGATGTCGAAAACACAATCGTTTAAGATGAAATTATTATGATTGCACACACAATGGTATGGGATAAATGCATGCTCTGGATTAATTCATCATCTACACTGGTAGTAAACTCACACACCAGGAACTTTGGGGCTCTGTGGGACATGGAGAACGTTCAGCCACCCAAATATCCTGCCTGTCCTGGGGATTGAACCCAGCGCTGTCTGGTTCCAGTCCCTCTTCTGTAACTATTAGCCCATTAAGCTGTCCCAGTTAACTGTTTACCTAACTTGTTGATATCTGTTGACTTCATAAACTGTTTTTAGAGAGTTTGGGGCCATTTCTGCAAGCAGAGCCAGTTTGAGAAAGTTTAATTTTATCTAACATTAAATTCAGTTTCCTGTAAGTGTTCAGTAACTAGACTCCTGTGAGAGTCTATGTAAAGTCAGCGCTAAAGTCTAAAAAACTCATCATTCTCACTCATACACACACTGGCTGCACATGTGGGGCTGTTTAACGGTCCTATGCACAGTTACGTAAGAGCAGATTGTGTAGAGCTGGCAGTCAGAGGTCAGTGTGTGTCTGGATGCGAGACAAAGTCAAGCTCCACTGCCAGCAGCCAGACCATGAAGACCAAAAATACATCCAGCCAAATGTGGGATACATATATGGACTAAGTCAGCAATCACGAGGGATGACAAGCGTTCGCAAGGCCTTCCCACTCAGTAACAATAAAGCTGAGCTATTTTTACACAGACATGACACTTTGCATTTTCCACTTGCATTGACCGGTGACTGCGATAAATATGCAGAATTTTTGAGCAAGATCTTTAAAAGGGAGCATCTGTTCATTATCCTGGTTTGCAACCACCCACTGAAAAAATGGACATATACATATACGTAATCTGGACACATAAGATTACATAACTGTAAACGGTAATACTTTTTGATCTACTCTTTGTTATTTATGCTGCCGGTTTGGACATTCTCAGATTTGGCCCTCATCGAAGTGGCTCAGAACCTTTTTGCTGGCTCATTTTCCTGCTTGCGACCCATCGACTTCAAGGACTCACTTAATATGTCTATTATGTCCAACCTTTTTGCAGTTGCCATAGTAACAATTGCCATGGTAATCAATGCTATGCACTTTACCTGGCAGTGTTTTTAATGTTGATTGGGTAAATAGATGGGTATTCCAGTGGTTCACACATTACAGTAGCTGGTAGATGTTACACCTAAACCTTCTACATACCTAAACCTAATCCCAGTTTTATCACAGTTACCAAAAGAACATTTTCTAGAAGACAAAATTTTACTGGGCACCAGTAAAATATCCCTACTACTGCAGATTGTTCCTGTATTCCTGTCAAAATTGGGACATTTGGTCCTCACAAAGACATATATACAAGGATGCAAACCACACACGCGCACACACACACACACACAGTGCGGCTGTAGAAGTAAAAGGTGTCATTGTGTGTAAGATTAGAGGCTATTAAGCCGGGAGTGAGCAGAGAGGGCTTTGTTTGCTAACATGACAGAGCGGAGACGGAATGTAACCTGATGTTGGACGGCCAAGTGTGAGACCCGCCTGAAGACATGCAGAAGAAAGAGATCGAGTGTGAAAGGTGTGTGTGTGTGTGTGTGTGTGTGTGTGTGTGTGTGTGTGTGTGTGTGTGTGTATGCTGGGCCTTGGAGGAGGGATTGAACACGGGGGAGAACAAGAGACATGCAGAACTGATCTTAAAGGCCTGACTAAGCTTTACAAATTGAACATTTAACGAAGATGTTCTTACGTTCTTGAACTCTTTTTTACTTTCTTCTGTGTCTAATCATACAGTCCAATGAAATATCTGATCAAAAAACATCAAATATGCTCTCTGAACTACAATAGTCATTACTATTAAATCAGTGATTGAGGTCTGAAATGTTTTGCTTGGCAACAATAATGTACTGAAAACGAACTACATGTGTCCTAATGGTCTTCATTTTAATAAATATACATGTTTATTCACTACTACTGATGGAAGTATTTCAAAAATCCAAATAATGAAGCGATGTAATACATTCAAAATTTGGTGACATCGTGTATTTTCATTTTTTTCTTTCAAGTCGGACACCTTTCGCCCCGGGACAGTCGGGACAGGCTCCGACGTCTCCAGGCTTGTTAGGATAAGTGACTTATTAATCGGATGAATAGCAGGATGAACGTATGGATGTGTGGATGCATGAATAGATGTCCACCATTTCATGAAAGCCATGTGAGAATGTCCCAATATTTTCATCATTTTGCTTCACGCTGCTATAAAGTCCCTGACATGAACAGCATCATGTGGCTTGGTCACGCAGTCATTTTCTTAGCCACTTGTTCTGATTAGGGAAACACCCTGGACAGGTCGCCAGTCCATCGCAGGGCAGACTCACAGTCAGATACACTTACACACACTCACAGTAACGCAGGGAAGTCAGTCGAGTTGGGTCTACAATAGTGGTTGACTCCAAATTAGTTTCAATATGAACGTTTCGACAAAATGGCTAAAAGTTTTTTTTGGCCCACGGAGCAAGTGATTCACACGGTATCTGTTGTGAGAAAACAATGACTTTGGTCAAATGCTTTCGGTCTTCGGCAGCGTGGCTTGTGTGACTAATCAAAATAACGGATCTGTGATTTGGAAGTGAATGTGTTGGTCATTCCGCTACTGGGACGTTCATTGTTCGGACGGGAGGTTTCTCGGGAGAGGAAGCAGGCAGGTTACTCCGCACAGAGGCAGTCTGGACTGCTTCTTTTATTTGAGGGGGAAGTCTTTCCATCAATACAGAAAAAAAAAAAAACACACCAAAGAAAGATTTCCTTCCTCCCGTGTTTCCCGGTGTGATCCCCCTTCAAAAGACGCACCTCTTTATTCTGGGACTGAATGCACACATGGGGTCAGGAGAGAAAACAAACACTGGCCATTTAAATATCCACAGACGTGCCTTGTGTCTGAAGGCTGGACTCGAACTTGGAGCGTTGAGGAAATCTCTGGCTCGAATGCCTCTTGAGAGGCGCCGGGTTTAGAGATTTGAATTGCCAATTTGGTCTTGAGTCTGTGTGTTGTTTTTTATTATTGTTCCTCTCGATGAAGGACCTTTTTGCAATGTTGCTATTATTGAATGGTATAAAGTAGACCCCAGAATACCTGACATCAGTTTAATAAGGACAATCGGTGACTACTGACTTTCATTCATCGTTCATCTTGACATAATTAATGGGACAGCTCCTTTAAGATCATAGTCCTGAATTCCTGCATCTGATTAGGCCTTGAATTCCTCACTTTCCTGTTGTTCCCCAACTCGCTACGCATGGTCATTTTAGCCGAAGCATGTTTCATTATTTGTATGCCACCTCTTCTTCTTTTTATTCTTCTTTTTCTTTTGGCTGCTCACGTTTAGGTGTTGCCGCAGTCTCCGTTTCTTCCTGTCTTCTGCATCTTCTTCCTTCAAACCAACCACCTGCATGTCCTCTCTCAGCACGTCCATAAACCTCCTCTTTGTTCTTCCTCTTCTCCTCTTTCCTGGCAGCTCCATCCTTAACATCTTTATGCTGCTATACTCCTCGTCTCTCCTCTGGACATGTCCAAACTTGCTTCCCTAACTTTGTCTCCAACCTTTTTAATTTACATTTACATTTACATCCAGAGCGACTTCCATGTCCTAATTACAGGGTCAGTCTCCCTGGAGACACACAGGGTTAAGGGTCTTGCTCAGGGACCCAGTGGTGGTAGTGCCAGAGGTGGGATTCGAACCTGGAACCTCTTGAGCAATAAGTCCATAGGCAAGTATCACTCATTTCTAATCTTGTCCATCTTCATCACTCCCAATGAAAATGTCTCAATACCGTCCTGTAAACCTGCCCTTTTCCCACTGGTACCCATCTGTCATGGATCACTCCAGCCACTCTTCTCCACCCATTCCAACCTGCCTTCACTCTCTTCTTCACCTCTCTTCCACACTCACTGTTACTGTGAACTGCTGATCCCAAGTATTTCAACTCCTCCACCTTTGTTACCTCTACTCCCTCCATCCCCACCACTCCACTTTCCTCCCTTTTGTTCACGCTCATGTATTCTGTCTTCATCGCCACTTTAGAGCAGCTAGTGAAGACATCAAATTTCGTAATAATAATGAACATGAAGACTTTTATTTTTTACAAAATGGTAAAATAGAATAAAAGTGACCTAGAAAGAAGAATTAGAAATAAAGAATGCATAAAACAGGAGAGGTGTAGCACAACGGTTTGTAATAATGCAGAACTTTACTGTCCATGAATTATTTGAGCCACTTATCCTTATTTATCACTTATCATAATGATTCGGCTGGAGGTGTTGGAGCTTACAGGGCATAAGACACAAAAACACCCTCGACAGGACGTCCATTGCATCGCAGGCTCAAGGAAGTACCTTATTTAGTAAAACTAAAAGCTAAACACGAGGCAGCGGTGGCCTAGTGGTTAGGGCATTGGCCCTATGATTGGAGGATCGAGGGTTTGAACCCTTTCCCAATAGCTTACCCTGAGGTACCCTTGAGCAAGGTGCCGTCCCCGTCTTGCTCCTCCCTGCGATGGGCTGGCGACCTGTCCAGGGTGTGTCCCCCATCCTCGCCCTGTGTGTGCTGGGTTGGACTCCAGCGCAACCCCGTTTGGGACAAGCGGCAGAAAATGGATGGATAAAAGCTGAAAACCCATTTTATTTTTGTCAACAGATGGGACGTCCTGTAGAAAACTACCCTATAGGAGTGTAGTAAATGAAAGCCATTTCATTCTCTTTGGTTCTAGCCATGGCTGCTGATTAGTTCCCAGAGATCGAAGAAGTCTACACGGTTTATATTTTACTCACACACCATGAATGTATTTTCAGGTTTTGAGCAATAACAGTACCGAGCTGCCCAGAAGCCAGAGGAGGGCTCTGAATATTAGTTGAGTTAACTAGGAGTTGCCATCAGTCCCCAGACCTTCTTCAGTCACTGTCGTGATATTCGTTGTTTTTCTTTAGTGCTGATCTGTTACAGCAGTGAGGAGAAGAGTTAACTAAAATTAACACACCAGGCTCCTGAGTGGCAGCCATACCAATAGTGGCCCGAATCCAAGAGAGTGTATAATTGGGCGTAATTTGTCTCGCTCTGTCTGGGTGGTTAGTAGGACTCGCTCTCACTCCTCCCCAATCATCCCCTGCAATTATAGCTGAAGTCGGCATCTGTCAGTGGCAGCTTATTTCTAAAATAGTTTCCACTTAAACAAAAGATAAATAAATAAATATAATGAAACAAGCAAAAGTAATATATTAGTCATTTATATAATAAATACACGAGATGGAAAAATGTTTGGTAAATAATTACAGCACAGTAAAATGTCTTATTATGAGGCAAGTTTGTTTTGCTTGATCAGTTGAATCTGTAATTTGATGGTTAAGATGTAAACAAAGTTCAGAGAAACCCGCCGAGTCCAGATTGTTAACTGTGTCATTTAAATGTGTAAATGTGGCCTAAAATGCATGTCATGGTCCTTGATGTCCAGTTTGCTCTTGAGGGGACGACCCAAGAGTGATACCCCTGTACCCTTTCTCTGGTAGTGTGGTGGTAAATGGAACCAGATATCTGGAGGGGTTAAATCCAAGTAATTCATTATTTGTTCAACCATGGTGTATATTATGGTCTGGCAGAGCCCAGGGCTATCAGATCGGTTCATTTTGGTTCACTTGCAGGACAACATGCATACCTTTGCAGCCTGATATGGGTCCCGACCAGTGGTGGTGATAGTGGTGATAGTGGTGCAGGGCTGGGGGGCTTCCAAACGACCTTAATTCCATTATAGACATTACTCAATATATTTTTGGGGAATATTATGAGCAGAATACTAAATAAATCACATTTATTCCGGCTTTTTCAGGCTTTCCGACTCCTCTTTGGCACCAAATCAGACACACGGGTGTGGATTATCTCCTTTTTTTTAAGCAATCACACTTCTGCAAACAGGAATTTTGGCATTTTGGAACATGGGCTAACATTTCCGACGTTTTATTCGTGCGGGGCGTTTATTTCTGAGTCTGCTCCGGGGTGGTTGGTGGTCCCCCTGCCGTCGCTGTCCTGCAGATGGGCCTAATGGAACACACCTGGCTGTGATATTCAGACACTCCTAAAGGCTTAATTTGCCGGATCAGGTGTGGGGGATTAGGGCAGGGCCGATAATGCTCTCTTTGCCCAGCGGTCCACGACTGCTGTGATAGATGGCGGTGTCAAAAGAGTTCACATGTGATTTAGCGAACACTTAAGCAGCGAGCGGAGAAAAAGAGGGCCTTGTAGTCGCTCTCTGACAGACAGGAAACGGCCCGTAATCTGAAAGCGTTTGACTGCAGAAGCATTCTTGCAAAATGACACAAGTGCAGCAGATTAGGAGCCGAGTAATTAGCTCATTAGTTAACGTAAACACACAACCACCTCTAACCAGCTGGTGGCGTGAGTGCAACACACACACACACACACACACTCACTATGAGGGAGTGATAATTGTAGGGAAGAGTGTGTAACCTTTATTTTATTCATGTGCAATTTAATGGACTTTGCACACACTAACTATTTTCTTCACTATTTATATACTGAGAAATTAATGTTACATAAAATATTCATATATATTGGTTGTTCTGTCTGCTTTTCTTTTTTTTTTTTATGCAGGTAAAAAGCTTTTTTAGATTTTTTCGTTTGAATTAATACTCTTGTTTAGTCAAATAAGAAACCGTGCTCAGAAAGTCCACTATTATTGATTCTGCATAATTTAACCATAAAGACAAAAACCAATTCTTGAAATTGATCCGATGTGAAATGCATTGTTTTAGGAAAACAATCACAACATTTCACAACTATCCAGACTGTTTTTATTGCCTCTAAAAGCTCCCTCAGGGGGAGATTCTTACATGCGATGGTTTGAATAGGCTTCCTGATGCCTGACATAGTTTTACAGTTCTGCAGAAATGATGAAGAAACACATGCGAGGTCTTACTGCACAAAACAGAAAGAAAAAAGAAAGAAAGAAAGACACATTGTTTCTGCTTTATAACCATTTTCCCATCGTACGGATAAAATCTAGGAAGTCGGGACACATGTCGGTACGAATGTCTGCTGGGCAGCGGTGGTCTAGTGTTTAGGCACTAGGCCCTGAAATTTGAAGGATGTGGGTTGTGAATCCCAGTAGGTCGCCCTGAGGAACCCTTGAGCAAGGTACCGTCCCCGTCACTGCTCCCCGGGCGCTGCTCCCTGCTTTACACGCCGTAGAGCGAAAAGCAGAGGCTTTTCATTGTGGTTCTCAGTGCCGTGTTTCGCAATGACAAATAGTCACTTTCATACGTGTCAAATGTCTATGCAGACGTCTAGACGACTGGCTCCATTCAGCACCACTGTGAAAAATAAACCAGTAAATGCTTCTGTCATGAACTGTTTCAAAACAATGACTGGTTATATTTCAATGAGCGAATTATACAATCTGGTGATATTTTTAAATGCTTTTTAAGAATTTCTGAAAGCATGTTCCCACTGGACTGTCTTGATTGTACACGTTGACCACAGGGGCAGAAAAAGAGGAGGGGGGGGGGGGGGCAGTATTATGCCATGCCACACATGCAAGATTTACAGCCGAAGCACCTGCTTAATGTGAGCCATCGGAGGGCAGCCTCAGCAACATGTGATACAGCAGAGCACGCTGTGATTATGAAGACCCGAAGACATTAAACTATACTCTAATATCCAAGTCATCTACAGTGAACCCTCTAAATTAAGTGCAACTTAATTTGGGGCAGCATTGGTCTAGTGTTTAGGGACTAAGCTCCAAGATCGGAAGGTTGTGGGATTGAATCTCAGACCAGTAGGTTGCCCTGGGGTACCCTTGGGCAAGGTACTGTCCCCAACACTGCTCCCTGGGCGCGTGATGTGGCTGCCCACTGCTGCACGGTGTGTGCGAGTTAAATGAAGATAATGCATTAGGTTGTGATGAATGATAATGATAATCAATGATAATCACTTTCATGAACTGCTCAGCTCTTTGAAGCATTACATCACTCTCGTTTAAAGGGCCCAGGTCACTGAAAACGGGCTGTTTCAAAGTAAGTACTAATAATAATAAATAAATAAATAATATAGCCAATTCAAATCAAAGGGAAAAATATTCGATATTGATGGTTTTTCCACCCGTTTAATTATTAATTAAATCACCATCATTCTAGATTAGGACCAAAATATGTACAAGGAAAGTATGTTTTATTAGTAAATTCTAAGAAACTACCTACTTTTTTAAGCTTTATTTTGATTCTTTAGTAAGTGAAATGTGCAAAATAAAAAATACAATCCCTGCAACCTGTTATGAGCTTAAAATATCAGCATTTAAACTTCCTTCAATGACAAAAAAATATCAAAATCTGAGTCAGAATACTGACTCTACAATAATGTAAAATGTCAGAAGTAATGGGACAGAGTAGGACGTAGCGCCTTTAACAATATGTATCACATCCTTTATGTATGATTGCACAAATAACATTGTGAACGTGTGGTCTGCAAGTAGCAAGTAGCCATATTTTTTATATTTTTACATTTTTTATTTACTTTCACATTTCTCTCCTGTCCTGATCCTCCACAAATACAGTCCATAAAGCTCGTAAAGCATCCTGGAGATCGGAATCAGCACTAAACTTCTTCTTAGATTGGTCTCACCGGACTCTCATGTTGGATTTGTCTTCTCTGGACAAAATCCACGGATCACCTGACAAACCGAAAACACTCCTCAAAGCTTTTTCCGATATGGAGCAGTGCGGCCGGGACGAGGGGCTTTTTGAGAAATCAGAGGTACAGAATGCAAATATGAGGGTGTGTCCAGCGTTCAGACGTCTGTAAAGGTCTCTGTGCCCCAGCCTTCCCTTTCCTCCTCTCTCCGTTCCTCTCTTTTTCCCACTCATTCTCCACTCCTGTTTCAGACAGGCTGTTCTTTCACCGGGGCCCTGGGGGCTGGGGGCCAGCCTGCTTATCACAGCACTTTATCAGCATAAGGGAAGGGGATGTGGGCTACACCAATTCTCCGACCTGTCAGCGAACAGGGGCTTTGTAACCTGTGACTCCGAGGAGTGCTGTGCAGGGAGGGAGTGTTTTGTGTGTGTGTGTGTGTGTGTGTGTGTGACTGTGTCTGTTTTTGTACATTTTTAGGATGAAATAGTTATTTTTTATTTAATTATGCATATATTTTAAATATATAAAAAATACAGCTAAACGCAAACTACAAAAAACAATAATAGTAATATAATTAGAAGAGAATATATTATTATTATTATTATTATTTTATTTAAGGTATAGCAATATTTTATTATATATTTAGAAAAAAAAAATTTTCATTCGTCTTTTTTTTCTTAAAATGTCAATACAGTGTAAGTAGGATTATATTATATATTGGTTTACACATCATCATTAGTAGTAAAAAAGTATTTTTTATATTTGATTTAATGTGGACAAATGATATGGGAGACAAAAATTACTCAAACTGAAATATGTATGTTTGCGTAAATGTAATCATGCTTAGTCGATTTTTTTGATATAAGCAGTCTCTCACACACACACACACACACACACACACACACACACACACACACACACACACACACACAAGATACCGAGTCCTGAGATCTGAGGAGAGCTTCACAGGTTTAACTGGGCATAGTTTTCTTCACAACATCAGGCTTTTGCCCCAAAGACTAACAAACATTTGGGTCTGTTACGGTTCGTACAGTCACAGCAAAGTGATGCATCTTTCTCCACTACGATGTTTCATACCAGACTACCTTTCATGTTCAGCCTCCCTTGTAACATCATCCCTTAAACTGATAGACATCTGAACATGTTTTCCGGGTCGTGGTAGGGCTGTAGAAAGCATGGATCAGCTCACGCTGCTGTTGACCCAGGCGGCAGGGGCTTTTATATTCATGACTTCTTTGGGGAAAAAAAACAAAAAAAACATTAATCTTATAATCTGAATGAATCATCAGGATCCAATTGGTGGGTTTATCCTTTTTGTGCAAATCACAAACTCTTTGAAATCATCTGTATCTTCTTCTTGTTGTTCTTCTCCAGGCTTCCTAAAAGATAATGTTTTTGGTTCTCATTTTCAGTACAGTCCCTATACCTGAGCAGTTTGACGAAAAAAAGAACGAAAGGCACCTGGTGGTCAAAGCAGAGCTTTGGAATGTCCTTCAAGAAGCCTGGAGAACTTCTTATTCCTACTCCTGGAGACGTTTTTCAAATAATGAACATTTTTTATGCCGTTTATAGACTTGAAATCTGGTTACAATAAGGCAAACTCTCTTTGTATGATGGACCGCGTCGGGTTATAAACTGTGTTCATGTGTATGTTTGTACATTTTGCATTAAATCACTAGACCTCTTGTCTGATTTTCCTAGCAATAAGTGCAGAAATGTAATGTGTGTGTATATATCTATATACATTATGCAAACATTTCCTTAAAAGGTTCTTTACAGTCTATTAATGGGGATGTTGGCCCACTAACTTAAGCCTGAAGGACAGGGTGTGGCCCACCAGCAGGCTTCCCACACACTTGAGGTTTTGTTCCTTCACAAAGGTCTCCTCACCCTCTCACCTTTTAAAAATGGCGGCTCTGGGGCTTCTGGTTACGGCAGCACGAGTGGGGTCCACACCCTTTTCCTCCAGGTTGCAGCTATAATACACTCTTTCACTGTCCCACGCGCCACATGAAACATTTCACAAAGGGACACGGAGGCTGCAAACGGAGCTCAAAGCTTGTCCGCCTCGATGGAGCCCTTTCACAGAGGAGATCTCGTGGCTAGACTGAGTCACTGAAGAGTTTCAGCACGTTCGGCAGGGCCTCCTTGGTCCCTGACCCTTTTTAGCACCTTCAGCCTCGCTCGTCACAGGCGACTTTTCATTTCCAAACAAAGCCGACCTGTGTGCGCCACCAGCTGCAGAAAGGCACGCTCTGGGCCATGGTCACTGATGAAAGCCCATGTTGTGCTCTAGTCCTGCTCAGCATGTTCCTACCAGGAGGCCCATGCAGGCCTTCAGAGAAAGCATCGTGCATGTGACCCATTATCACCGATGGAGATGCTGTGAAATGTATCTTCGATAAAGTTCCCAAAAGGTGATGTATTGTTGCTTTAACTGTGAACAAACTCTCGGGTGTAGATCATCAACAGCATTTGGGTTAGGTAGACATTTAGATGTAAGATTTAAGATTATGGTTGAGATTAGGATTAGACTGAACGGAATCTTTAGTTGCAATGAACAGACATTTAGTTGAATTCTAGTTAACAGCAATAACATATTAGCATTATATGTTAAATTAAACAATTAAATACTTCTTTTGCATCCACTGCTTTTCACACACACTATTTAAAATGCCCAGGGAGCAGTGATGGTGACGGTTCCTTGCTCAAGGACACCTTAGGGCAACCTACTTGTCTGGGCTTCAAAACCATGACCTTCCGATCCTGGGTCCTAGTAGCCAGCGCTGCCCAGTGCTGCTAATATAAAACCACATGCACAAGAAAATGACTAATAACAAGTCCATCCATCCATCCATCCATCCATCCATCCATCATCTAAGCCACTTATCCAGGGGGTCTTGAGACGATTCTAGCAGTCACATAGTGACCAAACACAACCTCTATAGTTCACCAGTCAATCACAGGACAGACCCACGGACAATTTACATCTTTAAACCACCAGAAAGGGGAAGAAAGATTGCCTAAGAGAATGCAGGATGCGCTGAAGAATAACGGTGGTTAAACCCAAAATCTGTTTAGATTTTTACATGGTGTAGAATTTGCATGTGTGTTTGCACTTGTTGCAGTAAAGTCCTGCACCCATTTTCTAATTTTCCTCCAAAACTTAAAGAAATGAACTTTTGCACAGTGCTGTATTGGAAAATGAAGAACGCTCTACAGTAAACAAACAGAATGGCTGTCAGCTTAGCAATAGACATTATCGAGGCATCTATCATCCCTACTTAGCTTGTATTCCTTGTGAAGACGTTACAGGTGTTCACACTTGCCCTCAATTACGGGCCTGTGTGTCAGAGCAGAGGAGGATAGGGGCTGAGGAATGCTGTGGTCTGCTACTGAAGCAAAATGCTGATAAACCCTGTTTAGATCAACTGAGATGATCCACCACAGCTCCATCCATCATGCTCCAGGGAAGAGGGCTTTTTGTATTGACACATCAGGCATCATTTTCTGGGCAATTTAAGGGGCAGATCAGCCCTGCACTCTCCCTTTGACTTGTGGGGGTTTGAAAGAGCGAGAAAAAGAAAGAGAAAGATCAGTGCAGGGGAGGAAACACTTTCAGATAGTTTGAAACCACACCTTGTTCCAATAAATCATTGATGGCTGGAATGTTAGACAAACAGTGTGTCTTCATGAGTCTCCTTGGTGTAGCTCTGTTTGTAGAAACCACTTAATTGCTTTGGAAAAATCAAGTGGCGGCGAGATGGAGATGTCAGAATAACTTTATTTATAGATGTTTTTTAAATAGATGTTTTGCTCATAGTCAAGTGTGCAGTATTGATTTATACATGACATTAACCCCCAGATGTCTGGAGTCATTGTTGCTTTCCTGTGCATTTGATTTGCTGTATAATTATTATGTAATTAAATCGTATTTTTTGTATGTGAATGGCGAATTACCCGTCTGAATCGACACTAATAATGTGAACATTTACAGCTTTTCTTGTTTGCATGTCAGCATGATGGAAACGTCAAAAGTGTTATCTTCATGATGAAAGGTGGGGGCCACTTTAAGGTGGAACATCACCAAATTACTTCACATTGTGACCAAAGTCAAAACAGGACGTCCATGGATATCTGTAGATATTTGATAAAAATATGAAAGTTTTTCATTATTTTGGGGGCATCGGTGGTTTAGAGTTTAGGGACTAGGCCTCGGCATTGGAAGGTTGTGGGTTTGAATCCCACACAAGTTAGTTGCCCAGAAAAAAGTGAAAGTGACTATCCTTGTCATTGTAAAACGCAGCACAGCACAGCACAACGAAATGCAACCTCTGCGTTTCACCCATGCACACGTGCAGCAGGGGTCAGCTGTTGAAAGCGCCCGGGGAGCAGTGACGGGGACGGTACCTTGCTCAAGGGTACCTCAGGGTAACCTACTGGTGAGGGGAATCGAACCCACGATCTTCTGATCCGGGCCAACTCCCTTTTTGACCAGATGGTAACTTTATTATAAGTTTGCAGCAAACGTTTGATCATTGTTGCTAGGTTACGGGCATCTAAGGTGGAGTGATGTTAAAAACAGTTACGATTCGTTATTGATCAGGCAAAAGAAAACATGAAGCAAAGTTGCTAATTTAAGGTAAATTATAAATCCTTGTAAAAAATATATAAATAATAAACATAAAGCAAATAAATACAGCCCTGATATATCAATATTGCATCATATGTGTTTATAGATAACCGGTTTGTGGTACGGCTCTTCTACTTCAGTAATAACAGATAACGATTTGACATGATGACACCCGAGGTGGATTAGGCTGGTGATTTGTGGAGTATTGTTGTTGGAAGTGTATGACAGTAGTGGGCTGTAGCCTGACGAATAGCATTTACTTTCCTCTTATCTTAATGAGTAAAGAGCTCTCTCCTTCTCCTTGGCTCTCAGCCTCGACCTCACCACCTCCCACTGTTTCATTACAGAGCGCTGACCTCAGATCATTAATGCTGAGAGAGAGGGAGGTGGGGGACTGGGAAAGAGAGGTGGGAGGGTCTGATTTACCGTGAAGTAATGTCTATTAGCCTGGAGACTGAACTGTTGCACATCGGCAACAGGGAGGTGATCGCCCGGCTCTGCTATTAACTTCAGTAATCAGAATGTGTTCAAAGGTAAAACTGTAGTACAGGCCACAGGATCCGAACCAACACTTTTTCTATTTTTGCAGCATTGAGTCTATTTTATTTAGCATGATATCAAACTGTAAAACAAAAACACCGTTGTTTGTGATTTCTGCAAAATGCATAACTATATGATGAGTTTTGCATAAATATATATATTTTTATAAGTATACATATCTGTATTTACAGAATGTTTCATATGTATCACATTTGTATATTGTTGATTAGTTGTATTTTTTGTAATTCTTGTTATTTTAAATATTTTTATTTTTTACATTTGTTTTATGTTATCTTATAAGTGCTCTAAAAATAAAATGCATTATTATTATTATTGGAATATACATACACACACACACACACACATATATATATATATGTGTGTGTGTGTGTGTGTGTGTGTGTGTGTGTGTGTGTGTGTGTGTGTGCGTGTGTGCATATGTAAAGTCAAAAATGAACAAAAGAGAAAAACAAATCATATATATATATATATATATATATATATATATATATATATATATGAGATTATTATTTAATGTTTTTTTTCTCCTTTGTTAGTTTTTTGACTTTACATTTACAACACTTTGCAGGTACGTCTCTATTAGCCATGCGAGTAAAAGACCTTCCAAGACAATGGTAAAACAATATCACAGGCATTATTTTCATATATATACTGATATTATTTATATATTTTATATATTTTTTATAGTATTGTGTATATATATATATATATATATATATATATATATTTTTTTTTTTTTATTTTTTTTTATTTATTTATTTTTTTTTTTACTGTCAGGAAGTGAGACCATAAACTTTTAGGATGACAAAAAGTGTTTTTAATCATATCAGATCTAATAAAACACGTTCCCATACAGTACACACCATGTCTCCAAACATTTGACCAGTTTGTCATTTAGAAACAGGCATGCATGTGTTGTGCCGATGCTTTCAGTTTGATTTCACTGTAAAACATTCTGACACGTCCATGTTTTTGGCCTGCAGTGTGCGTTACTTAACACACACCTTTATCCAGTTTGTCTGTTCGGCTATGGGAGGGTTTATAGCTTGTTTTCGGCAGCTGGAGAGTCCGAACCAGTGTGGAACTGTAGAGGCGTTGATACCAGCAGCCCTTTCTTACTTACTTCAAATCCTTTAGCTCCTCATCCGGGATTCAAACCACAAAGCCTTTGGTTTCCATCAGGGGACCTTTATTTACTAAACCGTATCGAAGAATTTCACCTTCCTCAAGTGTTTATTATCCTTAGATGTGAATTTCAAAATTCCTAAGTGTACAAATGGGTAGATAATCTGTCTGATAAGATAAAATCATGAACAAATCAGACACATTCAGTAAATTCTTCATCTCGCTCATAAAAAAAAAAAAAAAAAAACTGAATCATTGCTTGTTACTAAAATGAAACTGCAGACTGAATGTCCACAACCTTTTCTTTTTTTAATAAAATATCTCATTTTCATCATCTCGGCCACGGGCAAACTGAAAACTCACAATCAGGAAATATCCTGGAATATCAATGCTAATTGTTTTGCTGCCTTGTAAACACACACACACACACACACACACACCACCATCATACCCATATCTGACAGGGCTCCTCAGCAGCCAACAATTAAGATGTTAAAGCCATGGCAAGTGCTTCAATTGGCATTTACACAACAATTACCGCTCCTGAATGATGACACAACAAGGCCTCGTTATTGACTTTACCATCAGCAAACCACTGAGCGCGGCTCGCCTGCGGCGTGTTAATCGCCCTGATGAGTGCTAGGTGTCAGCCAGGCCTTTTCCTGAGGAGTTCTGGTGTAAAAGAAATAACAACCCAGATAAACGAACAGGCGCGAAGCTTAAATACCGCTCTGCAGTTCTTCACGTAGGCAAGGCGCTGCGGTTTTACAAAACTATATTCTGACATCATTGTTTATATTTGGAAAGGAGGAATTGGGAAGAGTGTGTGTATGTGTGTGTATATGTATATATATATATATATATATATATATGTATATATATATATAATTATATATAACTAACGAGGGAAGCAGTAACCAAGCAACAGCTGCAGGAATAAGTCCCTAGAATACCGTAATCTAAATATTATTTCATGTTCATTCAGAGAGAGGCTACATTTGAGTCATAATCGCTGTATAAATTGTACAATAGCTTAGTGTTTTTTAAAAATATATAGATTGTATTTATTATTTAATATATATATTTTTTAAATATGGCATTTGTTCATTTTATAAGTGAAAATAAGCTCATGCCATCTGCAGAAAACCCACTTTACCACTGACACATCATACAGTATTGTTGGAAGAATCAGGTTGATTAAGCTTTCATCACAAAACATTAATGCAATAATGCAAGAATATGTAGCGATTTGTTTCACAATCTTATTTTTAAAAATGAGTGGTTCCTTTGAGTCCCAGGTTTCGTTGAAATGCATCACAGACATCTGGAATTAAACTTTTGTTCTTTAAACCAGCTCATAAGACATCAGACTACTTAAAAAAACATTTCCATTTTCTGATTTTATTATTTACCGAATTCAATTTATTTATTCTGATGACGCCTTGTGTTAAGTGAAAGTGACTAATTGCCATTGAGAAACACAGCACGCAGTGAAACAAAACCGAATGCAGCCTCCGCATTTAACCCATACATACGGGTGCAGAGGGGGGCAGCTATTTAAAGCATCCAGGGAGCAGTGATGGGGAAGTTACCTTGCTCAAGGGTACCTCAGGGCAACTTCCTGATCTGATTCGAACCTGCAGCCTGCTGATCCTGGGGCCTAGTCACTCACCACTAGAACAACCCTGCCCCAAACAAGTTACAGCTGGAATAAGCTTTTAAATTTGCTTTAGTGCAACTACTTTTGCACATTACTATAAAAAACAAAATCAAAAGAAGTCAAACCTGGAAATAAAAGATCTCTTATCTCATCATTTGATGTCGAAGCCAAATGCCTTCGGTCTGGATTAATCATCTGTTCCAGTGTATCTGGCTGGACTGTATAATTACTGTATATAAATTGGGCATCAAAGTGTTGATATGGATCAGATAAGACCGTATAAGACATTAAAGTGTTCGACTCATATTCTGGCTGATGATGTTCTTCTAAACTCAGTACATGGTCACAAGAAAAGTTCATCAGAAACTGTAGAAATTCTCACGTTCCCTATAAAGCTGCCCTTGTCATCACGTTTCTCAGCCAGTCGTTTGCAGCAGACGATCGTGTGTTTACTTTTGAACTCATGGCCTGGTGAAGAGTTAGAAGTGAGGGTCCTGAAGCCTCATTTCCTGCCATTCGGAGAGCGCCGTCGCTCTCCCTCAAAGCTTCCCCTGTTTAAGAGCCCTCCGAGCAGAGTTTCCTTTAAAACTCTCTTCAAGCCTGGCCACAGCATGACCTTTCACACCCGCCTTACCTACGCCTTTGTTTCCTGCTACGGACTCGCCTCCCGGTTTGGTCCAGAACAGCAGTGGAGTCCATGACCTTGGCCAGCATGGAGTCCATGATCTGCTAAACTCAAAAGAGCCCTTTGATAGCAGACATTGCTGGGGAAATTAGAAAAAAATAAACTTATGTAGACCAAGAGGCTAACAGCTACAAATGCAGTATACTGCATAATGTGACATATATATATATATATATATATATATTGTTCTGTAAATAAAATGGTCGTGAAGGTACTTGACTAAGATGTGGTGATTTGCAATCGTGGTGATAGAAACGAGAGATGCTCTCATGTAATCATTTTTACAAATGCCATTTTCGGCATTAAACACCGAATATGTCCAGTACTGCACCACAGCGGATCATCCATTTCCATTTCCCAGGAATATTTGATCTGGATGGGATATTTACTGGATGGCTTAATCACCCCAAACTGGGCCGTTATGTTAGGAGTTTATAATCACACGATTAGATTGATTCTAGTAAACAGTATGGAGACTGCTTCTTAATGTAGGCTTGATTTGTAAACTGATTGCATAGAAAAATATCCATTTCAAATGTCAATGCATGTCAACTGAAATGATGAAAAAGCAAGGACTCTAAACCTGAACTTGCAAAAATGTCCTTTTGCAGGCACCCACTAGTGGCCTTTCCATCTCGTCAAACAAATGGCTGGAAGAAGAGGTCAAGAGCAAGGCTTCCGGATGTTAGTTTTTCTGTGTTTGGACACAAGCTCTAATATAGTTCCGAACAAGGCCAGATAAACAGATCCTTGAGATGAATGTATTTGTAGAACCTCCACCTTGTATTGGTCCTTGCTTTCTTCTACTTCGTCTTCTTGCGGTTGCTGTTGTTAGGGGTCGCCACAGCAGATCACCCGTCTCCATTTTTCCTGTCCTCTGCTTCTTCCTCCTTCAAACCATCAACCTGCATGGTCTTCCTCTTCTCCTCTTTCCTGGCAGCTCCATCTTCAACAACCTCCTCCCGATATAATCCTTGTCTCTCCTCTGGACATGTCCAAACCAACGCAACCTTGCTTCTCTAACTTTGGCTCCAAAACGCCCAACCTGAGCTTTCCCTCTAATATATTCATTTCTAATCCCGTCCATCCTTGTCACACCCAACGAACTTCTCAGCATCTTTAGCTCTGACACCTCCAGCTCTATGTTTGGTCCTTGTGCTTTATATAAATACAGTTCAAGTAATATCCAACATCAGCTAGGCCTGAATGAATGAATGAATGAAATGAAAAGAAAACCCCCCATTATCATCTGTAACTACTGGAAATGCAGCCTAGCTGCTAGTCATGGCCTCAAACTTAAGCTTTCTAAGAAAAATATAAGAACAGCTTGCCAGATGAATGTAACTACTCTTGTCATTGTGAGAACACACAGCACAACATAGCACACAGTGAACCACAACGAAATTGGACTTCTGGATTTATCCCATACACCAGGGGGCAGCTATGAAAGTACCCGGGGAGCAGTGACGAGGACGGTACCTTGCTCAAGAGCGCCTTAGGGAAACCAACTGATAAGGGGTTTGAGCCCATAATCTTTCGATCCGGTGGCTCCCTAACCTCTAAGCCAACGCTGCCCACACCTTGAGGATTTATGGAACAATGTTATGGGAGGTAACGTTTAAAAAGTAGAACCTTTGTAACGCTGGGGTCCCGTTAGATCTGAAGTGAAGCTGACAGAACATCCCATAAAAAGCAAAAATGGTGGTTCAGATATGGTAATAGTGCACTTTTAGCTGCAAACCATGAAACTTTTTTCAGATTGTTCGTGATGAGTATTTTTATCCTGAAATGTGCAAAAACAAACACATAAATTCACACTTTGCTGGAAGGGAGCAGGAAGGAGCAGCACTTTGCTGGTATAAAAATGACTTTCCTGACACCTTCACAGACAGGATGGCTAACTTCACCATCCCCCAAAGTGTTCCTCTGTGAGTTGAGCAACATTTGCAGTGGCTTAGCGTTTCAAGACTTGGTCCCAAGATCAGAAGGTCCTGGATTCGAATCCCAGACCATTAGGTTGCCCTGAGGTACCCGCGAGCAAGGTACCATCCCCAACACTGCTACCTGGACAGAGACGCATCTGCTCTTCTGCACGGTGTGTGGATTAAAAGCAGAGGTTTTCATTTTAGTCACTTTCACTTCTCACTTCACATTGGAAACCAGAGGTTCCACTCACGATCACAGCTTCCAGTCGAATTTCTTATTCAGCTTTCACGAACGTAAACTGCAACTTCATTTATCAGTTCCAGTGTCCTCCTTCCAAACAACGCGTGTCATCGTTTGTGCTCACAAATGATTAGCATCTAAAAATAAAGGGTTTTATTGAATTTACAGTTATCCAATGACTGACACTGTGTTATTCCACACAAAACCCCATCACCAAAATCCCATTTTCAGTCCAAACTGAAAAACCACAAGTTTTCTTGAAGCGACAGCCCTAAAAAGCAACTCATCTTCATTCATTTCTCGTAACTTTTTCCCTGACTGACATTTTCTGTTGAATCTATGATGGGCCGATTTTCAGCAGCTCCCTATAAAAGTTGTTTGGATAATACTAAATTACCAGAATTTACCCTGTCCCATTGTATTAATAATTCATAAAATAAAGTTTCCACCTTAGAATATCTTACGCGGCGTATCGTATCCCTCCACTCCTGCAAATTTATTACAATCCTTGCGGATTTCAAGGTCAGACATAAATTTGCTCGTGCATAAATTTAAATACATACATTATAATACAGAGAGCTGTCCAACAGTGTTACCACGACTGATCCAAGACCAGCTTTTAGACCCAAACCCGGTCTAGTTCAGTAACAGAAAAATAAGAAAACTGCTCTAAGAATGCAGGCCATGGTGGAAGTCCCGGGGCAGGGTGCATTTGTGGGCCGTTGCGTGTGGCTCATATTCTGCTGAGTGGAACATCAGCTTTAGCTTCCAGGAACTGCGGGAAAATGAGTGAAAGGAGGAGGAGTGGGGCCTTGGGGCAATAACTCCATCCACTGGCTGCTGGACAGCCAGAGAAAGAGGAAAGAGGGGAGATTCCTTTTACTTTTACACTGCTTTTTCCTTTCTCACTCCCTGTGATTCTCTCTTTCTCTCTCTCTCTCTTTCTCCTCTCTCCTCTGGCAGGTTCTACCGCTGCTGCCTCAAAGAAAACTTACTCTGCACATTCTGCAGACACTGGTCTACAGGGAGGAAATAGGGAGGAAATTGTGCAGAAAGTATAAAAGTCAGGCTCTCTTTTTCACCCCCCCCACACACACACACACACACCATCTCTCTCTCTCTCTCTCTCTCTCTCTCTCTCTCTCTCTCTCTCACCAAATGGTACGTTCTTCAGGCTAGAAGACTAAACACTTTGGCTGCATTTTTAATTGTTCTAGTCATTCCGCAGGATATGGTTTTTATTGCATTTTCTTTATTATTATGAATAACCGTATGGATTTAATTAACTCAAGTATCAAATATTTGGCTCTCAGTTTTTGAAAACAGACTTGTTCACAGCATTTGAGTGGAAAATAAAGGGGAAACACACTTTTACAGAGTGCTTTTTGTCTTTTTGGAAAGCTTGGTTCTTTCTGAAGGACATTGAATGTGAAGGAAGAGATGGCTTGATTACATCCTAGTGCATCACTCACTCAATCACTCACTCATTTTCATAGCCGCTTGTACTAATTCGGGTCATGGGGGTGCTGGAGTCTATGCCAGTTCTCAGGGCGAAAGGCAAGGAAACACCCTGAACAGGTCGCCAGGGCATCGCAGGGCAATCATCTAATTAGATTTGCATTTCTATTTTGTCATTTTTTTAATTGGACCTGGAGAGATTTAACATTTTAACAGGACGTTTTTAAAGAGAACTTGGATGATGGTCATCTAACTGATCTCACATACAGTACGCAGTAGTGGGCAGCCGTATCTAGCACCTGGAGAGCAGTGATGGGGATGGTACCTTGCTCAAGGGTGCCTTAGGGCAGCCTATCGATCTGGGATTCAAACCCACAACCCTTCTGGTCCTGGTTCTTTAACAGGGGTGTCAAAAAATGTGGCATTTACACCAAAATAAAACACTCCATCCTTCTCAAACATCAGTCCATTTAGATGCTTCTTCAGAAATGAGAAGTACATAACAGAAATTTAGCCATGCTTTGGTAATGGCTTGTGAAAATTAAAGCCCAACAAGTGTGTATAGACTTGGGTTCAAATGCTTTGCAGGGAGCATAGTGCAAATTGCTGATCCTTTTTGGATTAAATATTGTGGGTCTTCTCGAATCCTCTGCTATTACACTCTCATTCATTCTCATGAAGATAAGGCAAGGGTGGAGTGTCCATTTCTCCTTATGACATCTCCCGGTCTTGGTGGAGGAACAGGTCCAGTGGCCCACATATATCTGTCTGCTCATCAGTCAGGAAGGAAAAGAGAGGACCTCTTCCCCATCCTGACACACCAGCGTTAGGGATATGTGCAAATCAAGAGCACTTGAGAGAAAAAGTGAGAGAGTGATTGTGTGAGAAAGACACTGTCCCAATGTGTTTCCATTCGTTTTGCTTGCATTGACATTTAATCTAGAGGTGGGTCGGGTCAGGAGGTGGATACACTGTGAAGGAAAATCCGTTTTTTTGGAAATATTGAATTGCATGAGCTCTAGAAACTGATCTTGCCTGTTTAACGTAATGATGACCTGAATCACTGGAGCTTTGACAGAGATCGAGCCTCAGGAGTGCCATTGGCGTCTGTTTCTGACCACACCAAAGAGCAAATACGCAACAGCCCTGAGTGACTCAGGACTCATCTCTATTGTGTTGCTCCTCCTGGAGGAACCTTTTATTCCATGGTTCTTCGGTCTGTCAGTGTCATGACTATATCAGTAGTGAGATTTAATCTCAGCTCAGCGTCAACACAGAGGAATATACAGCCCATCAAAAAGGTCACCTAAGGGTTTGTGGAGGCAGGAATTAGATCTGACCGCCAAGATCTGCTACAGGGGGAGCTCGGTGGTTGTAAAGCTGCTTCATGTGTCTGTGATGTTCATCAGTTCCTGATTTGGAAAGTCTTCAAATCAGCCTTTTTATGTTCATTTGTTCCTGTAACATTGTCGTAATTTTGACCCTCTGAGATTCTGGTTTGAGAGTCGGAAGGCCGAGTAGCCAGTTTCCCTTAAAAAGATCACCGAGTGGATAAAAATGATGTACGTGATGTGTTTCTGGCCTCAGTACAAACTGCAGGCATAACATTCCTTGTCTTGGAATGAACGAATGAATGAACGAACTAATGAATGAATGAGTGCATAACATAACGTTGCTTCTTTATAATTCCTCTTTAAATATCGAGTTTCACATTTCTTCACGTTGCTGTCGGGCTTCAAGGCTTTTGGAAATCATAGTGAAGTTAACGAATGTAGTTCATGGTGCAAAAGTGAAAGTGAAAGTGACTGTTTGTCAGCATGAAACACGGAGCATGCAGTGAACCACGACCAAATGCTTCTTTGCTTTTCACCCACACACACCGCACAGCAAGGGGCAGCTATGGCCGGAGCCCGGGGAGCAGTGACAGGGATGGTACCTCGCTAAAGGGCAACCTATTGGTTTAGGATTCAAACCCACGACCTTCCAAATCCTGGAGTCTAATCCCGAAAGAAACCGTTGAACAACTAATTTCATTCGAAGGCTCACACGATCAGCCTCTCATTTTCATTTGAAAACGGACTCGAATCTTTCTGATTTTTAATCTTCATAATTTTATGTATTTTTTTAGGATTTTAAAAATGTTTTTCTCAGCTGCATTAACTCTTGAGTAACATAGAGCTCTGTATTTCTTGAAGTAATATTATTTCGTCTTTGATGTGATACATTTAGTGAAATGTTTGGCACCTCTTTTCTTTCTTCTTGTTTTTCTTTGTTAGATATGAGTTTGTCTCCGCAGGAATGGCTTTTTTCTTGCCAAACCAAATCTGTGTTTTTCATCCTGTGAGATTCATTTGGTCCCTAATTTAGAAAAGTCTTGGCAGTTTTTGCCAAATCGCTGTAAATTTGGTGAGGACGGAGGTGGTGCTATTTGGACACGATGGTGGAGAAATGCCTTCAGCTGGAGCGTTTAAGAGCTGATGACTGAAGTTCTCTAAACGTCTGGCCTTTTTAATGGAAATGTGAAACTGCTCTGAGAAAGCTTTAGAACAAAAGCTACAAAAGCACAAATATTTGCCTTCGTATTTATTTTTAAATCATCATGAACAAACTGCTTATGAAACAGTGAGTGCTGGGGCAGCGGTGGTCTAGTGAGGGAGTCGACCTCAGGATCAGAAGATTGTGGGTTCAAACCCCTTACCAGTAGGTTCCCCGGAGGTACCCTTAAGCAAGGTACTGTCCCTGTCACTGCTCCCTGGGTGCTTTCATAGCTTTTATTAGATTAGTCACTTTCACTGAATCTAGAAATAAATGAATTGACTTTTTCAGTGAGGCGAAAGGTTTATTTGCCCATGTTTGTATGATTTCGCTTTAGGGATCAGTGCTTTATTCTAGATTTTTTTTTTTTTTAATAGTTCTTCTTTATGACGTGAAATGATTCGCTGTGAATGTCAGTCAGATTTGAGCAGAACTCGTCGGGTTATTTGCGATGAAACATCAGCAGAAGCAGAAACGTGGCCTCCATCCTTCTTAAAACACAAACACCGAAAAACCATAAATCATAAAAGAGGAGAAGGCCTGAATGATGTCTCTCTCTCTCTCTCTCTCTCTCTCTCTCTCTCTCTCTCTCTCTCTGCTCATTTAATTCTGTTAGTCCTCAAAGATCAGGTAACAGGGCAAACTGGGTCTCGTCCTCACAACAGCAGTATTCATCACCCTGACGGAGCGCTCTGTTCTGGGGGGTCCCGTCCCGAATGCCTAACTGGGGAGGGGCAGCTGCACCAGCCGAATTTGCAAGATCTCACTGGTACTAATCAGGAAGTGCTAACAGGAAGGGGGGCTCCTGGTCTGCACGTGATTACCACCAAATGGAGCTGAGGCAGCAGAGCCTGTCTGGAGTTTCCGGACGATCCGGGCCGGCGCTGTCTGGATATCTCCAGTACTTCTTCTGTAATGATGCCTGAAACAGGCGGAGCCAATCAGGATGATTTGTAGAGGGGCTGATTCTGATCGGCAGTTATATGTTCCGGTTGACTGGAGTGAAAACAGCGTTCAGGACGGTCCCGAGTCTGATCGGGTCCTTGTGTCGGCCTGTTTTTCATAAAGAGGGACGGAAATGGATACATTTAACCCTTAAAACCCCAGTGTTGTTCTTTTACATCCAGTACATGAGAAGTCATTATTTATATTCCATTACAATTAAATTATCCAATTAAATCAGTAAGTATCTGCTTACAAACTTGTCAACACTTTTGTAACATGATCTTAAAGTTTATCTTTGCTGCAATTATTGGCACCCCTGCATACATCTGCACTATGAGCTGGTGGTTTAGCTTCAAAATCTTCATTTTGAAAAGGTTTGCTCTGTGTTTCTCTGAGTTTTGGGTAAAAGTGAATAAAATGTTCTAAAAGCTCTAAAATGTGAGAAGGTGTGTTTTATCCACACTCACAGTTGAGGAATGAGTGAACGGGTTAAAGAGGTAAAAGCCTGCGGGACTGTTTAAACAGGAGGACCTACAATCGAAATGATGAGATGTGAAGTTAGCGAGAGTGTTTTGAGCTGAAATATTGAAATATTTCAGATTTGCTGAAGATGGGAGTCTGGGATGGGATAGAAGGATAGATAGATGTAGCTTCTACATCAACACCGGACACACTTTCTTCACTCAAGTACAGATACTGCAAAAAAACAAGTCTAGTCAAATTAAAAGTACTGATTACTCAAATAAAAGACCTGTCCTGCGTTAAAAGACACACCATGCCCATCGGGGCAGCAGTGGCCTAGTGGTTAGTGACTAGGATCCCGGGATCGGAAGGTCATGGGATGAATCCCGGACCAGTGGATTGCAATGGTGAGGTCTGAGCAAGGTACCGTCCCCATCACTGCTCCCTGGGCAGCTTTAATATAGCTGCCCCCTGCTGCACGGTGTGTGTGGCTGAAAAGCAGAGGTTGCATTTCGTTGTGTGCTGTGCTTCACGATGACAATTAGTCACATTCACTTTCATTTTTCCCGAAATTGGACCTCTGCATTTAATCCATGCACGCAAACACCGTGCAGCAGGGGGCTATGAAAGCGCCCGGGAAGCAGTGATGGGGACGGTACCTTGCTCAAGGGTACCTCAGGGCAACCTACGGGTAAGGGGTTTGAACCCGCAATCTTCCGATCCTTCCACAGTTTTACGATCAGAAAAAAAAAAAAAACAACACTGTGTAAGTGTGTGTTAGAGTGAGACGTTTATGGACGATCTGATAACCGAATGCGTTCGTGTTAAGCCGCCTGCACATGCAAGGCCTGAAAATCAAGAACAAATGAACCTTTGAAAGCAGCCCACACCTCACAACCATCAGACTGAGGCCCTGCAATAAATGCCTCTGCCATTAGATGAGGAAAGAGAATAATGTGTGCCAAGTCAGTGATTAGCGCTACAGGTGAGCTGTCATGTGTGAGAGTGGGGTGAAGAGACACGGCTAATCGTGCCTGACACTTCAGGGGATTTTTCCCTTCATTCCTCCAAGAGGTGGATCAGGCCTGCCTGTGTTCCGAGGACTTCCAGCCACCTGGGGATTTCCACGGCAGCACGTCTCGTCTGTCCTCACCGGCCCCGGAGAGCAGAGACGGACAGATCTGCGGAGAACCTGAGCTGAGTGACCTCATCGTGCATCCGCAGACGGAGTTCATTGAAGGAATTATAAAGATGAGCTGAAGCAAAGCACTCCAGCTGATTAAACCAAAACTGAAAATCACTTTTTAAAGAGGAACAGTGTGCACTAATGGTGACATAAGTCAGTCATGTTTGTTCATTGATGTCCAGTCTTTTTGGTCTCGGCATGGCTGCAGATATGACTTACTTTCATCTAATGCAAGAAAAGGGGGAACGTGTATCATTTCTGCATATATCTGCTTCCAAATCCCGACTTTCAGAATTTGCTTAGGAACAGTCCTGCACGTTTCCTGAACTGTTTTTACGTTTTTGGCTCTTATTTGCAGTCCAGTCTAAAATGTTTGTGAAAATATGATGCATTATTTTATTTGTCTCTCTCTCACACACTGCGGGTTTTTAATCGCTGGAACAAATAATTATGTAAAAAAAACAATTAATTAATTCACAATGAATTAATTCAATGTTTATCATGCTTTTGTGCAGTTCATAGAAATGCTTTTGTTGGAGGTTTTTTTTTTCGATTGCAATTTCTCTGTCTCTCTCTCTCTCTCTCTCTCTCTCTCTCTCTCTCTCTCTCTCTCTCTCTGTCAAAGGATCTGCTCTCACTAACAGTCTGACAGTTGGTTAATCCCTCTCCTGCACACAGACAGAGCTCTATTCTTCCTCTGAGCCGATGAGCTGATGTTCAGTGATGGAGTTGAGTGACTGAGCACTGATTATTGTACGTTAATGAAACTGGCTTTGGCCTGTCTGTCTCTGCCTTGCAGGGTTAAGTGCTGATGTAATATTTGACAACAACACCCATTTCACTCTAACGTTCACAGCGCTCACCTCATCAGCGCCTGGCATGAGCAGTGATAAACCACGACTGTCAGAGCTCGGGCTTCAGGGCCATAAATATCAAAATCAATGAAAGGAAAACACCCGAGGAAGAAGCTTGTGAAGTTAAGTTTTACATTTTTGTGTGTGGACAAGAAGGTACTGGGTTCAATTCCCAGACGGGACAGTCTTTTCTGTGTGGAGTTTGTTCTCCCCGTGTCTGTATGTGTTTCCTCCAGGAGCTCCGGTTTCTTCCCACCGTTCAAAGACCTGCACGTCAGATGGATTGGAGATGCTAATTTGTCCCTTAGTTTTGAGTGTGTGTCTGTGTGTCTGTCCTGTGATTGACTGGTGACCTGTCCAGGGTGTGTCCCTGCCTTTCGCCCTGCGAGAGCTGGGATAGACACTGTCCGTGATCCTGATCCAGACAAGTAGCTCAGAAAATGAGAGAGTGAGGGAGCTGTATGCACAATGACCCCATATTGTTTTCCCCCAAATATGTTAAATTAAACATCAAGAAAACAGCTATTCTACATTACAATCTCTCAAAGTGTCTTGTGGGGGATGTCCACATCAAAAAAATTTAATTTCACCAGGGGTGCCAATACTTTTGAATACGATTATGATGTTTGATCATTCATAGTTTTGTATAAAAGTCTTGATTTCCTCATTTCTCCTGATTTTGCTTCTAAGGATCCAGACTTTCGTGTATGTTTAAGGTATTATTGAGGAACAGTTCTCCAGATCTTCCTGAAGGACAGTGTTGTTGTCTCTCATGTTCAGTCCAGTCTCTGTACCTGAGCAGTTTGATAGTTCTGTGTTGGTTAATCCACACAGTGATCTACGTCTGAACCTTCGAACAGAACAAAGCGTCTAACTTAAGACATGAAACAGTGAAGAAACAGGAGCAGATGATTCCAGATGATCAGGTGATTTGTTTACTGCTGATGCTCAACGTTGAACCCCTTTATCTAGAACCTTGTATCTTCAGAAACTTTGCAGCCTGGAGCACTAAAATGTCTGTACCCATTCATTAAATCTGTTAAATATAACAAAAATAATAATTTTCATGAAAATAATAAATTTTCTTTATTAAAATGAATAAATATGTGAAGATATGAGGAGATGAACTGGAGAAGTAAAACTCATCTCTCTCACTTTCTCTCTCACTCTCTCTCTCACTCTCTCACTCTTCTTCTTCTTTGTCGGTACCAAGGCTCTTTCTTTGCCTCTGGTTTTCAGATAGAGATGTTTTACACGGTCCTGTGGTCCAACCTTTGAAAGGCCATTGGTTTTTACAAGGCTATAAACAGCAAGTAGGTTATTCTCTCCCTGACCAGCTGCTTCAGTCTGTCCTGTCCGTCTGTCCAGCCCGTCTGTCCTGTCCGGCTGTCCTGTCTCCAGTGCGGCTTATTGCCTGTAACAACCAGCCTGTTTACAGAGACCAGATAAACCCATTTACCAGTAATCAGCAAATCCAGAGACATCAGATGTGTTGGTGATCATCATTACTATTGACCAATAACATTGTTTTTCTTTTTGTCTGTTTACTCAAGCTAGATAGTGGTGATGGATCCAGTTGAAGTCATGGGTTTAGTAAATGGCATTAGCATCAGTGGAATCAACAGACTTGTCAGGTCAGGAATACTTCTCAACGGATTTCTTCCAAAATCAATGTTCTTCTCACTTACGCAGATGATGACATGAGATGTTTGATGCTGGTTCTGGATCATTGTGTAATATCTCAATAGGCCAGATTCTAGTCAAATAACTAATGCACTTCGTCCAGCTCTGGTCTTCGTGTTTTGATTGCATTCATGCCAATTAGACCGCATGCTGTATAAAGAGAGCGCAAGTTTCCCAACAACTTCATTTTTATTGTTTTATTTCCCCTCATATTGTAAAACCTAACCCGATTCAGGGATGCCATAGAAAGCTGATATCACATTGTCTGGATTCTTTCTGTGAGGGATCACTTCAGTTTCCATCTTCTTCCAATGGGGAACGGTTATTTCAGAAAAATGCAGACAAAGAGTGAGAGAGAGAGAGAGAGAGAGAGAGAGAGAGAGAGAGAGAAAGAGAGAGATTGTCAAATTTGAGAATATGATCTCTTAACGCTTTTATGATTTTGTGAATTTTTGTGAAGTTGGATTTCAAATTAAATACAGTCTGATACTTTTTTCACTCCAAGACGAGGCCTCACTCATTCAGCTGGAGTGCAGGTTCAGTAAAGGCCCACACCCACGCGCTATACCGACGACTCAGGGCTAAATGAGTTTATTACAATGCTGTAAGCACAAACACTTACACTTTTATTACCAGTCAAAGAGATCAAGTATCACCACTGCTTGGCAGTTAAATAGTTACTTTTTTATCCGTCTTCCAGCTTAGCAGCCGTTTGACATGTAGAGTGGAATCGTTTTTTAGAGTAACTAAACTCCTTATATTTCACTTCACTGTTCAAGACAAATGAACTTTAATAATCAATACAATCAAAACCATCTTAAATTTAAATATCATCCATCCATCCATCCATCCATCCATCCATCCATCCAACCAACCAACCAACCAACCAATCAGTGTCTGTCTGTCTATCTATCAAACAGTCAGTGTCTATCTATCTATCTATCTATCTATCTATCTATCTATCTATCTATCTATCTATCTATCTATCTGTCTATCTGCCTGCCTGTCTGTCTGTCTGTCTGTCCATCCAACCAGCCAGTGTATATCTGTCTATCTATCAGTCAGTCAGTGTCTATCCATCCATCCATCCATCCATCCATCCATCCATCCATCCATCCATCCAACCAATCAACCAACCAAGCAATCAGTGTCTATATGTCTATCTATCAATCAGTCAGTATCTATCTATCTATCTATCTATCTATGTCTGTCTGTCTGTCTGTCTGTCTGTCTGTCCGTCTGTCCAACCAACCAATAAGTGTATGTCTGTCTATCTATCAATCAGTCAGTGTCTATCCATCCATCCATCCATCCATCCATCCATCCATCCATCCATTATCTGCCGCTTGTCCCAAATGGGGTCGCGGGGGAGTGCCGGTGTCCAACCCAGCGCACACAGGGCGAGGACGGGGGACGCTCCCTGAACAGGTCGCCAGCCCATCGCAGTCCATCCATCCATCAAGATTGGTAATCTGAAGTTAGAATGTTGGAAAGCATATTGAAGCGGTGGACTAGTGACAAGAATCCCGGACCATTAGTTTGGCCCAAGACTCTTGAGCAGGGTACCCTCCCCATCACTGCTCCCCGGTTGCTGGATATGGCTGCCCCCTGCTGCACAGTTTGTATGGGTGAAAAGCCGAGGGTGCATGTTGTTGTGTTTCACTGTGTGCCGTGCCTTGTTTCACAATGCCAAATAGTCACTTTCACTTCATTACAGTTAAATATGAGGAATATACTAGAGATGAAAGATTACATGCTGGCAATGGACTCTTTTGAATATCAGAATGATATATCGTGACAAAGCAGCAGGGGTGGGTGTTTCATCTTCATACAGTTTGAACAACATAAAAGCAGTTTCATATCATGAACGTTATGAAACGGTTAACTTCGAAGACCAACAAAGCTGTTCGATCACCAGTAGTTTAAAAATAATCCCAAAGTAATGAGATTAGATTACACTTAATCCGGAAGATTAGGTCCCTGATTACATTTTCAGTTATCTGAGTTTAAATCAGCACCATTCTGTAAGTGCCGCACCCTTCACTGGGAGCAATGTATTAAAAAAGTGGAGAAGCTGGACATTAGAAATGAGCGTAAAAAGCTTCAAAACGTCAGCTGTAAGCTGATTATACTTAAAGCTAAATCTTGGAGCTCCATCAGTTGTGCTGTGGGTGAGTCCTGAGCGTGTCTGGGCCGCTGGGTGGACGGTGCTCCTGCTGGTGACCTCATATAGAGAAGTACAGACGTTTCACAGGGAGAAGAGGAAATGTAACAATGTAACAATGAGATTGTTCCTCGCTTCCTCAGACATGAAAGAGACGGAGCCAGAGTCGTGGTTATTCTGGGCTTGAAAAGCTCTGTTTCTTTCCTTATTTTACGCCGTGTTTATTTAAAAAAGGGAGACGATTCGGAGTATTTATAGAGTCCATGAAAGGTTTCTGGAAAGCTACTGGTTTGAAGCCGCCGAATTCACACAGCGAAAGGGTAGAGGGGTCAAGCAGCTGCCCCCGTCTCACATGTGCATTCGTCCACACGTACACACTCGCTCCATAGGCGCCCTTTATTTCGCATATGATCTGGAAAGAGGGGCTCCCTTCTGCCCAGCTTCCCCCGGTCGAACAGCTAGAACATCCTCCACTTTCATGTCTTAAAGTGAAAGAAAAGAAGATTATAAGCCGAACGTGTCCGAACATTTTTACCCCCCGCGGATCACAGCTCAATTGACTTTTTTCCTTCCTTTTTGAAATCTGAAAGCCACAGAACGGCAGGCGTCGGGCCTCGTATCTGGGCTCGCAGGTCAGCGATGCTGTGTACAAGCCCTGCACGACTGAGATGTGAAGGTTCAGAAGAATAAAAAAAAGAAACGCAAAGAAACGTTCATGAATAATAATCACGATGTGAAAATATTGATGGGAAATTGTTTTGTGGGAATCATTTCACATCCTCTACAGGTGGCCAATGAGTTTTTTTTTCTGCACATTTTTTTTTTATTTGCTAAAACACTGGAAAATGGAACTTAAATAATAATAGACACCAGTTATTTTGCACAGGCTTCATTTAATTCAGGAAAATGTAGCTTCATTTAATTTTATTGAATACAATTGTATTTGTTTTTTGTTGAATTATAATTAATTTAATTTTTCACTATTCTCATTCTGTTTAAATGAGACGCTGCTTTAATGTTAAAACAGTAGTAACACACCTGACTAAATAAAAATAAATAAATACATGCATAGATAAATAAATTGCATTTCTAACGTTGGTTTAACAGGAACACGTGAATTTGAGTGTTTATACATTTTTTTACTGTTTTTATTTAATAATGTTATTATTTATTAGTCTTTATAAAATGTTAACGATAATATAAAGCTTTATAGCTTTTTTAAGGATGAGACATTTGATTTTTTCCTCTTTGTTCATGTTAATCCCTTCCTCTCTCCTTCTTTCTCTCACTCTACCCACTCCTGCACTCCTGAGGATCAACAGCAAGCTGGCGATGGAGCCACTGATACACTTCTCATCCTCTGATTCACAGCAGCTTTCGTTCCTCCGTTCCTCCAAGTGAGGATCTCACTTATCCGCCCGGTTCTGGCTCTGCTTTCAGTGAAGAACAGGTGAGTCTGCTGTACAGCTTGAGATAAGTGGATTATTTTTTACTCGCAAAAGTAGTTTATGTGTCTACTAGTGGAGAAATAGCTTAAATGATATTGATCTTTTACTTTAGTTTTGGGCAGCGGTGGCCTAGTAGTTAGGGAGTTGCCCCCGCATCGGAAGATTGTGGGTTCGATTCCCTCACAAGAAGGTTGCCCTGAGGTACCCTTGAGCAAGGTACCGTCCCCGTCACTGCTCCCCGGGCGCTTTCAATAGCTGACCACTGCTGCACGGTGTTTGCATGGGTTTATTGCAGAGGTCCAATCTCGATGTGGTTCACTGTGTGCTGTGCTGTGACCTCGCAATGATGAGGGACGTCACTTTCACTTTCACTTTACAACTATGGATACACATGGACTCATCTTGGCTCATAAGCAGTATAAGATTGTTGTCATCGGCAACAATGAAGACCATTTGAGATGAAATGACATTTCTTCATCAAGGACATAGGCAAAAGTGTATGTAAGAGCAGGAACACAAAGGAAAAATAATGACTTTTATCTTTGCTTTTATCTTAGCAACCTAACAGAAGTAGCTCTCAAGCATGTTAGCAACAAGTCAAGTGAAAGTGACTATTTGTCGTAACACAGCACAACACACGGACATCTTTTTGTATTTAACCCACACACACTGTGCAGCAGGGGGCTGCTATTTAAAGCACCCGGGGAGCAGGAATGGGGACGGTACCTTGCTCCAGGGTACCTCAGGGCAACCTCCTGGTCTGGGATTTGAACCCATGACCTTACGATCCTGGGTCCAGTCAATAAACACTAGACCACCACTGCTTCTGTAAGTGTTTGTGTTTGTAAATCAGTGTTTAGATCCCAAACTTAGAACCCAAACTAGAACCTTCACTTTTTAATCAGATTAAAACAAAGATGATGAAAAAACTGCAACTCTAGTTTTATTTCCTTTTCATTTAATACAAAGCCCAATTCAGAACCTCAGAGATGGCATGGAAAGCCGATGCCTGGATTCCTTCTCTGAGTGATCACTTCAGTTCTCCAACTTTTTTCCAGTGGGATAATGGTTGGATCAGACGCAGAAGAAAGACAGAAAGAGAGAGAGAGAGAGAGAAAGAAAGAGGGATACGTCAAATACAAAATCACTCACACCCAAATACTCCTTTCAACATCTGGATATTAGAATGTCTCCTTTTTGGAGGAATGTGGTCCGACATTTTACTTTTGTCTTCTTCGAGTGTCTTCTTGGCTGCCGGCTGAGCCAAGCTGACAAGCTTTGGCCTTCTTCCAGCGAGTGAGTCTGAGAAGAGCGAGGGAGGAGGGAGACGTGATATCTACCAGAACGTGACCCCTCTGCCCCCCCAGCCTTTTAAGCCTCCATTGCTTTTTTACTGCCGCAACAATGGTTACATAATTACGAAGAATCGGGGCAATTTGTTTGCTCTTCTCCACCACTCTCAACTTCCTTAATCCCTTCATGCCTTTTAGAGTGGATAGGGCTCAAGGTAGGGAAAATCTCTTATGCCGAAGGGGGCATTTGGGTGAAAAATGAATGGAGAAATCTAATAAGAGATTCCAACTCCAGTCAATTATTCAAGCATCTAAAGAAAGCTTATCCAACTGTAAAGGATTAGAGTGAACTGTAAAATAGCAAACGGCTCCAAGTGAACTCAAGGCTGTCTGGTCCGATTATTCCCGTTTATGAACCACCAAAACCAAGCGGACCAACTTGAAATAACTGTGAAATCCAGAGTTATGGCTGAACTCTCTACCACATCTTTGAGCTCCATTACATTGCTCTTTAAATGTAGCGTCTTAATGTAATAGTTAATTACATAGTTATTACATGATGAATTCTATTTAAATGAATTTGATGCTTAATTTAGTTTGTTTCATGTTCAAAAACAAGCAAAACATGGACATGTCAATCACACACACACACACAAACATATTTATATATATATATTTTTTTTTTTTAATTAATTAATTTTTTTATTATTATTAATTGGGACTATTCTTGTCATTGAGAGAACACACAGTGAACCACAACGAAATTGGACCTCTGCATTTAATCCATGCACAGTGACGGGGACGGTACCTTGCTCAAGGGTACCTCAGGGCTACCTACTGGTAAGGGGTTTGAACCCACAATCTTCCGATCATGTGGCCAAACTCCCTGACCACTTGGACACCACTGCCAAATATATATATATTTGTTTAAAACAAGACTACAGGCACGTTAAATTTACATTGAATTGAAATATGTTCTAAAAAATAATAAAATAATTATTGAATGCTTTACCGTAGTTACTTTCTTAGAGTACTTAATAATACATTTAAGAAAAAGTAACACAAAAATATATATATATTTTTTTGCATGCGGGTCTATTGTAAAAGTGGCCACAAGCTCCAAGCAGTGTCAAAAATGTACTTTTCAGCTTTTCCTGACAATCCTGTAGCACTGATGTTTGCTGATGGCTCCCTGATAGCATGTTAGGCCTCTGTATTGATGAGCTTGCTGATGGGTGTTCACCTGGGACCTTCTGGGGTGGACCAGGCCTAAGGCTCAGAGAGCTCTTCAGTGCGCTGGCAGTAAGCCAGACGGGGAGGGGGAGGGGGACTTTGGAGTAAAACAATGGGCCACTGTGCACTGACAGTAGAGTCAGCGTAGGGCTTACGACTGTCAGCGAGACCGTCGGGGCTTTCAACAAGCTCCAAGACCAGTTTATTCCTGCCCCAGCGCCCCTCTTCCACGGCTAGCAGCCCGTAGAGATGCACAGGCATGATTTCATATGACAGATTAATTCAACAGATGGGTGACGTGAAGCTATTAGGTTTTAAATGCCTTCAGTCTGTCTGTTGACTGCATTTCTTCTATAAATCACTCGCCTCACTGTCCTCGCTTAACCCATCGGCAAAATTCTGCAATCAAGCGAAGGAGGCCTGCAAACTACTGTTTGGCACAGGACTGCACAGTTCCTGGACTTTTATCCCAAACGAATGTCACTCCTACGTTTTAAACTTTTTTTTTATACTTTAAAAAAATTAGGAAAAGGATTCTATTAAAAACTTCAGGCTCCAAAGTTTGAAAACATGTTGTGGGTGGCTTCATGTGTCTTTGAAAAAGCACATTTGGTGGTATCATGTGCTTTTGGGATTGAGGTTTTTGATTTAACCTAAAAAGTTTTAAAAAATTGGGAAAAATCAGATCGAGTTTAAATGCTATACAAAGGTTCGGTGCTAATTTTAGGCATATTCTTCTTTTTTTCCTTTACTTCCTATTCAGTGCCAACCATGTGTGTCAAACATATTTAACATAAATGCAAAATAAAGCCTTTAAATTGGCAAAAAAAAAAAAAAAAGATATCAAACAAAACAAAACATACATTTCAACGTATGAGATTCAATATGGATTACAAAAATGTATTTAATACATAAATTAACACAAAGCAATAAAACAAAGCCTTCGTTCAGTGCTTAGATTCGTTTTTACAAGAATAAAAGCCACACGTCGAGTAATAAATGCGTGCATATATTAGTTCTAACATTTATTTTTAATCCTGAATCTTCTGAAAAGTCTATTTGCTGTTTCTAAAAGTGAAACAATTTTCCTTCATGAGAATGCTTTAGATAAAAAAAAAGTTATAAGGAAATAAAATAGAATAGAGAATAGAATCGAAAATAGAACTAGAATACAAAATAAGAGTTCTCTGGGAAATGCTTTAAAATGCATTAAAAAAAATGTTAAAAAATTTCTTCCATAAAACCTGAGGTTTTCTTAAACCTTTTTTGTAGATCCTATAAACCGTTAAAAAGTTATATTGATAAAAAAAAAATGAAGTAACAATATGTTAATTAATATATTAATATATGTTAATTTGTCAAAACCCTTGCTCTCTTTATATGGTGTGTTATTACATTGATACATTTACAGTTTTCCAAACCCTCTGTAACCAGAGCAGATTAATAATCTCTCCGGCAGCAAAATAATGTAAGATGACAAAAATGAATCACACCGAGAGGAGGATGTTTATTGTAGTTTATGTGAGTAATATGACATTTTGCCACATCATTGTGTAAAGAGTTTTGATTCACACTTCCTAGGTCTAAAATAAACCAGCTGCCAATGAAGGGTGTTGTAAGACACACACGTTGAAGCTGTTTTCAGTGAAAAAGTGGTATAAAATTTGCAGAATTATTTTCATCTAAGTAAATAAAATAATCGCAACATTTCAAAGTGTTGCTCAGCTACGTGATGTGAATTATTCATCACCGAGGTTTCTTAACTGCTTTAGCCGCCCTGGTCTGAAAGCAGTGCTGCTGTAAAAGTAAATGTATATGTAACTGTGGTCAGTGTTGAGATGTTTCAGATCAGCACATTCAGGGAATGATGTTAGATTTTGTTGCTAAAATGACAAAGGCTGCTTAAAAAGATCATTTCAAGTGTAACAACACAGTGGTTTAGAAATTGCTATTCATCTGTAGCAATGCTTTTAGCATTTCATATTCCTGGCCTAGCATTTAGTGACGAGGCCCCAGGATTGGAAGGTCGTGGGTTTGAATCCTGGACCATTAAGTTGGCCTGAGGTAGCCTTGAGCGAGGTACTGTGCCCAACACTACTCCCCGGGCACTGGATATAGCTGCCCTCTGCTTTCCGTTGTGCGTGGGTTAAATACAAAAAGATTACCGTGTGTTGTGCTGTGTTATGACAGATAGTCACTTTCACTTGCTTGTTGCTTAAGTGCTTGAGAGCTAATTTTGTGTGACAGTAGGTTGCTAAGATAAAAGCAAAGATAAAAGCTAAGATAAAAGTAAGAATTTTTCCTTTACACGTTTTCAAACATCATTCAAATATAACTTAAAAACAAAAGAAAATTCAAGTGAAGAAAATGGAAAGCATGATTGTGAAACCGGCGCTGACTCTCATGGCCGTAACCTAATACCGGTAAACCTGTTCCAATAAACAGTGTCGGTTGTCATTTTGCCCTGCAGGTAATGTTCGTCGATTATGTAAGAGGAGAAGACAGTTGACCGATTGTTAAATGAACGAGATTTCTTGTTCTTAATTAGAAATAATGTGAATCAGAGTCTCCTTGTGAGAAAAGCCCCACCCTTCAGTGAACATAGGCGCTCTCTTGGCAAGCAGGGCCAAAAGTGGGGCAACAGAACTTAGCAGGGAAGAACTGAGAACTTTAGAACATGACAAATCCACTGAACTTTAAACCAGACCATCACTTTGTGCAGTAAAGATGTTTTAGAAGTGATATGGAGAGGTTTCTGGGGTGGAGATGGTCTAGCAGTAGGGTGCTTGCCTACGTACCTCTGGATCAAGAGGTCCCAGGTTCAAATCCGACCTCTGGCACTACCACCACTGGGTCCCTGAGCAAGACCCTTAACCCTGAGTGTCTCCAGGGGGACTGTTCCTGTAATCAGGACATGGAAATCGCTCTGGATAAGAACGTCTGCTAAATGCATCAAATGTAAATGTTTCTGCCACTAATTGTGTCTCTTTATCACTTTTAAGGGCTTTTAAGAGTTTTTCCCCAAATGAAGTGCCCTCATCTTGATCACGAAACGATGGGACATTACCTTATTACCTATATATGTTCAAGACTAATGGTAGGATTTCTTTGCCTTGGTTTGGTCAAACCCTGTCTAAGAATCAATGAATTCCGCGTGCTTTTATTTTTCCTGCCAATGATGACAACTCAGAGTTAATCCTTATTCTAGAGATGTAATTGGCTGTAGAGTGTCATTTGTACCTGCCTCTGCAATCGCTTCAGACTATGGGGCAGGACAGTCGAGAACGTGTGCTAGATTTGAGCTTTCCTTCAGCGAGGAGGGGCGGCTCTTTGGCATTTGTTTGCTGAGGTGGTCAAATTCCAAGCAGCTCCTCCCAGATCCGTTCAAGGTGGATAATGTCATGAAATCCTGCGATTTAGCATAGCATGTGGATTAAGAAGCCGCAATAAGAGCGAGAGCACAGCATGTTGCCAAAGATGTAATGAGTTAACAAGACAGAAGGCCATGAAAGCGCAGAACAAGCGCAGAGAGTTGCCTACAATAACATCGCTCTTGTTGACAATGGCTTGTGACTGATTCCTCCAATGGAACAAATCAAACACTCGGTCCGAGGGCGAGAGCTGTGCTGGCCGGCGTCGCGCTAAATCAACCCGTGGACTATTTATGATAAAGGACCCCATTCCGGCGGCTGGAATGTCGGGAAAGTGACCCGCTAGCTCCTTTTTTCGGAAAAGAAGGGAAAAATGACAGGCATGCGCGCTGCCCCCCACGCTTTATTTGTTGTGTTTTATTCCCTGGGTGCGTATTAAAGGGGTGGAGGGTGGTGGGGAGGGGGGTCAGAGTGGATGAATATGATATCTCTTTACATCTCCACTTTGAAAGCTCTCCAGTGGTTCGGGAACCCCCCACGTTTTTTGCTCTTTCTCTTTTTGCTCAGTCTCCCACCGTCGCTCTCTCTCTCTCTCTCTGGCTCTCCTCTCCTTCAAGAGTTTTAAAGCTTGTGGCCCAGCTGGACTCTGCCTTTGTACATGGAGCGTTCAAAGTATTACACAGCCACTAATCATGTGTGTTACAGCACGGCGAGCAGCGAGCGCTGCCTCCCCGACGCTCAGGAAGCATTATGGTGCCACGGGGGTGAAGGAGTCCGCCGCTTTGATCTGAGCAACGGAGGAATATAGAGACATCCAGCGTCGGCTGATCTATCTGTCAGGGTGTTCTACACACCATGCGCTCGTATAACTGTATCTGTCGTCGTGAGGTGTTTTCATGTGCTTCTGTAGGAGTTTGTGTAAATATTGCTCTGCTGCACCTCACCCCAACCTTAACCTCAGCAACCAGAAGAAGGAACTACTTTTATGCATTAGCTCACTGCATTTCATTGCTTCTGTACCTGTGCTCTGTTCAGTGGCAATAATGTTGGGTAATCTAATCTTAATCTAATCCAATCCGATTCAATGTAATGTAATGTGATGTAGTCTAGTATTAATCCAGTCTAATCTAGTCCAATCTGATTCAATGTAACGTAATCTAATCTTAATCCAGTTTAATTGAGTCCAGTCCCATCCAGTTCAGTTCAATGTAATGGAATCTAATCTTAATCCAGTCCAATTCATTGTAATTGTTACATAATCTTATTTTGATCCAATCCAACCCAATCAGTTCAGTGTAGTGTAATATTTTCTAATCTAATCCAGTCTCATCTCATCTCATCTAATCATAATCTCCAATCCAAATCATTGTAATTGTTACGTAATCTTATCTTGATCCAGTCTAACCCAATCAATTCAGTGTAGTGTAATATTTTCTAATCTAACCCAGTCTTGTCTCATCTCGTCTCGTCTCGTCTCGTCTCGTCTCGTCTCGTGTCGTCTCATCTCATCTCATCTCGTCTCGTCTCATTTCGTCTCATCTCATCTCATCAATTGTTCTTTATATTTTAAGGCTCTTACTATTCCTCAATGCCAGTGGAAACATCTAATGCATCAGGATAGGTAGTTAGTTTTTATTTCTCTATGGAAACCAAATACCCAAACTCTTAAAATAACATTTTTTAAATTAAAATTGATAGTTTGAAAGAAAGTGTCATTGCGAGGTCAAAGCACAGCAGACAATGAACCACAACGAAATTGGACCTCTGCATTTAACCCATGCACACTCAGACACCGTGCAGCAGTGGGCAACTATTGAAAGCGCCCGGGGAGCAGTGATGGGGACAGCACCTTGCTCAAGGGTACCTCAGGGCAACCTATTGGGTAGGGGTTTGAACCCCCGATGCTCCGATCATGTGGCCAACGCCCTAACCACTAGGCCACCACTGCCCCATTTTACTAAACACTATCCCTGAACCCAGATGAAAAGATGTTGGTCTGATGCTTTCATCCGTAATTCTGGAAACAAAATAAACCACGACTGAAGGGGCTTCAGTTCAGAACACTGGTTTGAAAACTGCCTTCATGCTAGTTTCCAACATTCATTCACTCCAATTTGCGTCTAAAGATGCATTTGAACATTGTTGTCCCAGTTTTAATTAGGAACTGCTAGTTTTTTATTAGTGGATCAATCCATTTTCATGTGATTTTGGTAGTTATACTAACTTTTGTTACAAAAGTAAACACTCACAGCTTGATCTATGTCGATATCATTGGGGAAACAATTCTGATTGGACAGTTACCCACAGGGCATTTCAATTTTAAACCTTTAACGTCCAATCGAAGCTGGCAGGACCGCAAAACGTGCAGTTAGAATGTAAAAAACCTAGAAATTTATACTAGGCATGCATTTTTTTGTCTTTTTAGCTTTTCCCTAACAAGTCTGGAGGGTTGCCCACAGGTGGGTTTGCATTAAACTTACAAAAATATGACATTTTTTATGGTTTCCATGGAAACATAAACTGGAGTGTTAGTTTGAAGCGATGTAAGGGGTGCAAGGTTAAAGAAGATATGATACTGTAACATTTTAAAAGGTGTGTAAATTATTCCGTGTAAAAAGGGGTTTGCTCGAGGGCTCCTCCTTTCTACGCTTATCAAGAAGCATCAACACTTCTTCTTTCTTTTTTTCCAACACAGTCACTGATAAGATCTCTTTCGCTCCATCTGAGAGACTTTAGAGCAGTAAGCAGAGGATCACAGCAAAGGATGGAGGGAGGGATGAAGAATATCATGTACTCACAAGCTTTATCTCTCCCTCCTCCCCAGTCTGCCCAACAGACGGGTAACAAATGCTGCAAAGCCGCCAGAAAGAATGAAGAGCAGAGGAGGAGAGGAGGCCAAGAGGGCAGCATTCATCTGACTGTGAACTCAGACCAGTCCTCTCTCTGTCTCTGGTGGGAGATTGTGTAGGGGATGAGTGAGCAGGATGGAAAAAGAAGGGCTGGTATTTGACTTTGGACAAATTAAAAGTCGAATACGATCAGATTTTAAAGGTATAGTGAGTATAATTTTATTCCAGAACCATTCAAGGAAAATGATGAAAATGCTCATAATATTATGCAGCTTGTTCTGTACAAGTCTTGAGCTCCTCATTTCTTCATATTTTGCTTCTAAAGATTCAAACTTCACTTTTATAAATGTATTGTTGAGAAACAGTTCTCCAGATCTTCCTGAAGGACAGTGTTGTTGTCTCTCATTTTCAGTCCAGTCTCTGTACCTGAGCAGTTCTCCAGATCTTCCTGAAGGACAGTGTTGTTGTCTCTCATGTTCAGTCCAGTCTCTGTACCTGAGCAGTTTGATTTGTTGGTTAATCCACACAGTGATCTTTGTCTGAACCTTCAAGCAGAACAAAGCGTCTAACTTCAGACACGAAGCAGTGAAGGAACAGGAGCAGATGATTCCAGATGATCAGGTGATTTGTTTACTGGTCATGCTGAACGCTGAGTGGATGGAACTCTTATCTTAAACCTTGACAAAAGTTTTACTTAACAGTGAGGCAAGTGCACAACTTAGGGTTGAGGGTGTTGCACAGGAAACTATGGTGGTAGAGCTGGAGGTGGGATTTGAACCTGCGACTTCTTGGTCCATGGCAAGTATCCTTCCACTGGATACTTTATATTCTATATATACAGACAGTCTCAGGGTCTCCTGATGTCCTTCACTGAATATGAAGCAGTGAAGCTTAGATCTTCTCTTCTTTGATTTAATCGCAGTTTCTTTAGTTCAATTAAAACGACAGACGAGCCAAAACCAAACAAGCCAGCAAAGGAACCCGTATGGGCTCATGCTAAGACCAGCATTGCTGTGCAATATGAAACAAACTTGCACCCAACGTGATTTTGCATTAATTAATTCGTTCATTTTTATGTTCGTCCATGAGGGCTGACTGTAATCAGTTATTTAAGGAAATGCGGTGACATGAATCCATGATTGAGAGCAGTCGATGGGGTTAAGCAGTACAGCCGGTAAATCTTCAGAATCCTGCTCCAACAAAGGGTCAAGCTTTGATTTAGAGCATATCAGGCCTTATTGTGGGACGCCGATGAGGGCCAAGTATGTGGTATGTGGACAACGTTAGATAAATGCCTCAAATGACTCTGGTTTATATGCTCGGCATGAGGTGCAGTAACTTAAGATGGAGGCGTAACTTGATCTCATTGAAACAATAATAAACGCCAAGGACAGACATTACAACAGTAGTTCATACCTCACAGCTGAACGCCTGGGTCTACACACCAGTGTGTGTGTGTGTGTGCAAAAATCAGCAGCGTTAAATTGCAGGACCAGTAAAATGCTTATTGATTTTGTAAACTGATATAACTCATATAACAATCATAATTATGGAAATCATTATAATCAGAAAATTATTCATGATGAGGATGATTACGGGAAATAAAAATAATGATTTCTGTTGTTTCTATTCTATTGTAATAATAATAGCAATGAAGTGAAAGTGACTATTCCTGTCATTGTGAGTACAAGGTTTAGCACGCAGTGAAACACAAAAAAAAAAAAAAAAACTCTGCGTTTTACCCACACACACAAGCACGTGCAGCAGAGGGCAGCTATTGAAAGTGCCCGGGGAGCAGTGACGGGGATGGTACCTTGCTCAAGGGTACCTTAGGGCATCCCGCTGATCTGGGATTTGAACCCACGATCTTCTAATCCTGGGGCCGACTAGGCCACTGCTGCCTTGCAATAACAACAACAACAATAACAACAACAACAACAATACAGCTACTAATAAATAATAATAATAATAATAATAATAATAATAATAATAATAATATGTGGATTATTACAATATTATAATTACTACTACTACTACTACTACTACTAATAATAATAATAACAATGATGTTGATGATAATAATAATAACAATAATAATAACAACAACAACAACAATAATAATAATAATAATGATAATAATATTCCATAAGTAGTGCATAAAGGTAATACTATTACATATTGATGCTATACCTATAGAAATATATGATATATATAATAAATTACCCGCTGTGGGGTGTGTTTTTACGTGTGTGTGTGTGTGTGTGTGTGTGTGTGTGTGTGTGTGTGTGTGTGTGTGTGTGTGTAAATAAAAGCTGCAATGACAGACATTTTGGGATGCACTTCAAACAGAAAGTAAGACGAGAACAAAGACGTTATTCAGATAAAAAGGTGGTTCGTGCTGCTAGACTTGTGCCACGAGACGACGTCACTTTCTTGCCATTTCCCACGTCCCGCGTCCAGCTATTTTTAGATGACACGTAGTTCCTTCTGTTGACAGATGGAGAAATGCCTTCGAAATACCTCACGGTTCATTGCCTGCAGCCCATAGAGGTCCATTATAATCCACATTCTGCCACTGACCTCCTCTTCACCGCTGTGAAAGCTAGAAAAGAACTGAAATATTTCAGTGCAGAACACTCAGCGTATTTCTCTGTTCTGTCGCTGCGTCACACTCCAGGCGAGCGGGAAGCCGAAAATATTGTGTTTACTTGATTTTTAAAGTGAAAGTGACTAATTGTCATTATGAAACACAGCAGAGCACACAGTGAAGCACAGCCAAATGCAACCTCTGCTTTTCACCCACACACATCGTGCAGCAGGGGGCAGCTGTTTAAAGTGCCCGGGGAGCAGTGATGGAGACGGTACCTTGCTCAAGGGTACCTCAGGGCAACCTACCGGGCTGGGACTCAAACTCACAAATTTTGACTCCTTAAACACTAGACCAATACTGCCCTAGAAACAAATAACTGGGGGAGCACTCAGTTGGGATATCTTCTCAAAAACACCCCACTTTAAACGGTAGATTTTGAGACATTTATTCTGATTGGTTAATTTAGAAAACAGTGTAAAAGGCCCTTGCTGTTTAAAAGTCATGTGAACGAATTATGAAGGTTCACATGGAAGTGACAAGACCTCAAAAATAAGCTGCATCAATTAAAAGCAATATTTCAACATTTGTGTTCTAGCTTTCCAACATCGTTTCTCTAAGTGATAGAATGAAATGAAGAACTGGATCACTGTAAATTGCTCAAACCACCACTGAGCCAATGTTTCTCAGAGTGAGCAGATCCCAGACACTTTACCTGCTCTCTGCTGCATGAAACTGACAAACGTCATGACTGCTGTCAGAGGCTGTCAGAGGCTGTCACGAGCAGTCACGAGCAGTCACGAGCAGTCAACAAGCGATCCGCGGTAGTTCACGAGCAGTCACGAGCGATTCACGGTAGTCCACGAGGAGAGCGATTCTGAGCAGTTACGAGCAGTCGGCAGTCACGAGCAGTCCAGGAGACGATTACGAGCAGTCCACGAGCAGTCACGAGCAGTCACGAGCGATGCGAACGGTCATGAGCAGTCCACGGTGATCACGAGCAGTTCACGAGCAGTCACGAGCAGTTCTGAGCAGTCACGAGCAGTTACGAGCAGTTCTGCGAGCGATTCTGAGCAGTCCACGAGGCAGTCACGCGACGATCCGCGACGATTCACGACGATCACGAGCAGTCACGAGCAGTCACGAGCAGTCACGAGCAGTTACGAGCAGTCACGAGCAGTCACGAGCAGTTCACGAGCAGTTACGAGCAGTCACGAGCAGTCACGAGCAGTCACGAGCAGTCGCGAGCGATCCGCGAGCAGTTACGAGCGATTCACGAGCAGTCACGAGCAGTCGCGAGCAGTTCTGAGCAGTCACGGCAGTCACGAGCAGTCACGACGATCCGCGAGCAGTCACGGCAGTTAGAGCAGTTACGACAGATTACAGATTAGAGCCACTGCAGGCAGCTGAGCTGACAGATGTTCCGTACAGTAGAGATCAGAGCTGCAGGGCGTCTCCACCAGCCTTCAGTGAATTTAACCTACAGACGCATTTAAGAGTTCGTCTGTCTGTCTGTCTGTCTGTCTATCTATCTATCTATCTATCTATCTATCTATCTATCTATCTATCTATCTATCTATCTATCTATCTACCTATCTATCTGTCTATCCATCTATCTATCCGTCTATCTATCTATCTGTCTATCTACCCATCTGTCTATCCATCTATCCATCTGTCTATCTATATCTATCTACCTATCCATCTATCTATCCATTTAGCCTCTATCCTATCTATCTATCTATCCATCTATCTATCTATCTATCTATCTATCTATCTATCTGTCTGTCTGTCTGTCTATCTATCAGTTACGAGCAGTCACGAGCAGTTACGAGCAGTTACGAGCAGTCACGAGCAGTCAGGAGCAGTCAGGAGCAGTTACGAGCCGATCCGCAGGCAATCCACGACGATCCGCGAGCGATTCACGAGCAGTCACAAAAAACGATCCGCGAACCAGTCACGACGGTCAGGAGCAGTTACGAGCAGTCACGCGAGCAGTCACGAGCGAT
>CM029388.1:3202149-3221464 GCA_017165825.1 Hepsetus odoe
CCAATAATGGGTTTAGGGGCTACAGGCGCTGAAGGTTGGATGTGCTGATTTAACCCAATTGAGGTTGTGCCCTTGGCTTTAATTAGTACCAGACCGGCGCTGGGCCGATCACCTGACGGGGGTCTCAGCTTCAGGTGGTTGTGATTTAGCTCCGAAAAATGGCGTCTGCTTTGGATCTGGTCGAGGGGTGAGAGGTCACGGGGTGAATTTAAAGGGATTAAGAGAACGGCCTTTGTGTGACAGAGGGATGAAAAGACGGGCAGCAGCGTTAAGTGACACCAGAAGCAGTGGGATGCCAGAGGTTCAGAGGTTCATCTTATTGGGTGTGTGTGTATGTGTGTGTGTGTGTGTGTGTGGTAAAGGTGAGAGAAAGTTTCGTTGGTGATGACGTTTGTGGATTGTGTTAGTGGAAAACCTCTGCAGAGATTTTTAAAACATTTTAACGTTTCAGTGCTTAATTATTGATTATTTGCTATGATTCTATGTAAAAAAAAAAAATATATATATATACAATTATATCACTCACTACATGTATAAAAAGATCATGTGGTATAAAAATTTTAATTTTATGATTTTATTATGAGTCCTTTTATACTTTTCTAATTATTTAGTAGTGGGACGTATCTATAAGTGTAAAAAAAATCCGAAATGTAAAATCCGAAAGGCCTTGAATTTGAATTAAAGTGTTTTCCAAGCTTTAAGGCAGAAAAGACACACATTTCCAGTAAATACTTTACAAAGATGCCTACAGGAACTCCTTGTTCACCCAAAATGCTTTAAACATCAAGTAAAACAGTGAAAATGACTCTTTTGTGTATTTTGTATTTGATTTATTCCGTTCTAGTCTGTATCAGGAACAGGCCCGAGGCCCATGTGAAGTGTTTTGAGGTTTTAGCTGACGTTAAATATCATTTATGTTCATTTGAAGTTTAACTTCATGGTGTTTTTTTTTATGAAATGGCTTGTGACCACATGTCAGTTTCTAGGTTGAGAGGTTTAAGGAGCTGGTCCGTAAACGATTGGGTTTCTGAATCTCTGAATCCTCTTGTTGATGTTGGTCGTTCACCGTGATTCCTGACCGGCGGCTTGAAGACTCTTCTGTTTGGAGGCCCTCTCGATGCTCTTCTCCCCGTCATGTAGTTACTGCTGGATCCTGAGGACTCTCTGAACCCCCGGACCAGAACTGAGCTCAAGAAGAAACGCCAAGCCTTGAACATAATCATGCCTGAGTGAGTGAAACTGGTGTATCTTAAAAAGCTTCCTTCACCGTTTCTATAAAAAAAACAAATGATACAATAAAAAATCTAATCAAAATAAATTAAATTTAATTTAATGTCATGTAATTTAATTAAATGTAATTAAATTTAATTAATTTCAAATAAAATGAATTGTATTAAATTTAAATTAAATTAAATGTAAAAAATTTACTTTATAATTTTGTCTCTGTTTTAGAGGTGTTTTAGAGCATTATTGCTTTTCCTATATGGGCCAAACTTTCTATATAGTTGGGTTAATATCAAGTTGTTTGGTTTCTATTGACATTTTCTCCCTTCTTGGACATATCAGGTCCTTTTTCCTGCTTTTATTTATTGATTGCAGTGTTGGACCCTCTTAAGCAAGCCTGTAGTTATCAGATATTGGGGGGACGTCCCATCGTTTGTGAATATTTGTGAAACACGAAACAGCACACAGTGAACAACAACCAAATACTTCCTCTGCATTTAACCCAGTTTAAGGAGTGGGCAGCCATATCCAGCATCCTTGGGACAGTGATAGGAACTGTACCTTGCTTAAGACTACCTCAGGTCAACCTACTGGTCCGGGACTCAAACCCATGACCTTCCGATTTAGGGGCCCAGTCTTTAAACACTAGTCCACTGCCAGTGTTGTTGCAACATCTATTCATGCTTGACAACACAGGCTTGCAAAATGAGCAGTAAGAACAGCTGCTTGCTGCCTGCTGCCTTTGATTTAGTTGATTTATGCGACTTTATTGGGAAACAATATGCACGACTACGAGGGGTCTAACACAAGTTACCCTCTCTGCCCCGCTTGCATTGTTGTTAAACACTTGCATATGTTCATGTCCTGTTGGTTCTGTATTGAGAACAGCTGCTGCACAGCTGATTTTAGGAGCTTGGAAAGCATTTAAAGGAAAAGCGGTGGGGCATTATGGGAAATGTAGTTTCAGAGTGGAATAAAATAAATGTTTTAACATTTAAATTGACTTTCTGAGATCACCAATTTTCACATATTAAGCTTAATGAATGTAAAACACATAATCTGTCCTTTGTTTACTATGATAAAGTGCAGTAGATTCACTAGGCCAGACTTTTGTTTGGTTTAAAATTGAAATATTTATCACCCATTTATCGACCTCTTGTGATAAAAGTGTGGCGAAGTTTAGTGAGGCTGAAAGAATGCTTTTGGTAGATTCATTTATGAGACTGAGAGTAAAATATTATTTTATTATTCTATAATTTTATAATTTTATTATTTTGCAGATTTGAACTGATATGATGTAAATGTCATTCCTGTGATGGACTGGTGACCTGTTCAGGTTGTTTCTCCACATTTGACCTCTAAAAGCACTGGGAGAGGCTCCATCAGCACCAGCCAACCTGGTCAGGATAAGCAGCTCCGATGGTGGATGGATGGATGGATAGATGGATGGATGGATTGATATTCTGAACGTTCCACATTCAGGCAAGAAAACCAAATGCATAACACTAACATAATGTATCATTTTAAATATAATGCAAACACGAAACCAGGTTTGTTTCATGTGAAACTACCTGAACTTGTAAGATAAACTCTTTTTTATTTTTTTATTTTTTTATTTTGTAAATATAAAAATAGTAATAACCTCGACAAAAACGTTTTCTATACATTTTAATGATCAGTTATTGTTTATTTGATAATGAATTGATAGATAGACAGACAGACAGGGCATTTAATCAAATAACACTTTACTGTAGGCCAGCTTTCTGAAGGTTATTACATCTCCATAAGCCTTTAATGGTGCGTGAACATTATCTTACACTTATTATGGTTTTTTACCAAGGGTGGTGGTGGTGAAAAGAGCTGATGCTGCTTATTGCTGGAAATGTTGTATTATTTGCTTCGTGATTAAAAGCTGGGTGCCTCGTTCCCGTGTTTGTAACGGTGGGCAGGTAGAAGCCCTGCGTGGCTTTTTTCTTCTGGATGAACATGTTGTATCTCGTTATACACAGATACAGATCGAGCTCTATGGGTTTCACTGCCTGCGTGAGTGTGTGTGTGTGTGTGTGTGTGTGTGTGTTTGCATATATGTATATGAGTGTCAGTCACAGCTGGGGGCTACATTTCCTCATGTGTAAGTTCGTCCTTTTGCAGGTTTGCACATGTTCTTTGTGTTTAAGGAAACATGATCACCTTACCCCAAGCTGGAGAAGCCTTGTTCCTGTGTGTCTTTATTGATTTGTGCACTTAAGCATATTCATTCTGGCGGGAAAGTTTGGGTGCATGATTTTTTAAGCAATTTGTATCTTTCCATCCGTTATCTGAGTTGCTCAATACACGCTTGATTTATAATAACTGATTTAATTCGATGTAATTATTTTAAAAGAGTGTTAATGCTGCCCTAAAGGAGTGTGTTCAAAGTGAGCGATGGGCTAAAGATAATTTGTTATAGATCACCTTTCACATGACATTTCTTATTCTTCCCAGTTTCTTCCCTATTCTCTACTTGACTTTCCTGAGGTCTGAAAATGATGCTGACCTGAGCCAGCCAATATCCATCCAGTGTCCTGAATTTAACCTGACAATTTATTTCTGCCTTAATTGCAATCTCTTAGCTTAATCTGATCATGGACGTGAACATGAACTAATTCGATGAGAATTTGCTTTCTCTTATTTCATTTTGATATACAGTACTGTGCAAAATTTTAGGCAGGTGTGAAAAAATGCTGTAAACAAAGAACGCTTTCAGAAATGGAAGTGTTGATCATTTATTTTCATCAATCAACAAAATCAAATCAAATCAATATTTGCTGTGGCCACCCTTTGCCTTCAAAACAGCATCAGTTCTTCTAGGTACACATGCACACAGCTTTTGAAGGAACTCGGCTGGTCGGTTGTTCCAAACATGGCTGAGTTTCAACCTCCGTGTGACATTGATGATCATCAGCACCTGTTTGGTAAAACTGGTTGATCAGACAGAATCCCTGACTTTGTGCAAGAGTTCCTAGAAGAACTGATGCTGGTTTGAAGGCAAAAGGTAGTAACACCAAATATTGATTTGATTTATATTTTTCTTTTGTTCGCTCACTTTGCATTTTGTAAATTGATCAAAATAAAAAATCATCATTTATATTTCTGACAGCATTTTTTCACACCTGCCTAAAACTTTTGCACAGCACTGTATTTACTTGATATCTGATATGTGATATTTCACATAGCACATTTTTGGATTGAGCAAAAATAAAAATAAAAGTCCTTTGGAATGAAATAAACACTCCTTACCGGAATTGTCATTTTGTGTGGCATTCATGCGGATTAGAAACAGCTTTAATTCAAATTTGCTGCTAAATTTGGTCAGTGTGTGGCTTCTGCAAAGCAGTTTGAAGGCGGAGGAGGAATAAAGGGAAAAATAAAATGAAATTGCTGGAAATACAGGGTCATACCTGATGCAAGCTAGACAGCAGTCCCTCTAAGCCTGACATATAATGCTTATTTGGGAAGTTCTAAGAGAAAGATCCATTCAAGGTTCAGTCTTTGGTTTTTTTTTTTTTTTGAAAATGGACCTGTGAATGTGAGAGTGCAAAGAACTCATGTGTGTGTCTGTCACGGTGAGGCCTCCACATGCCCGTCCTCAGATCGACACAGTAGGATCAGAGTTTGCCATGAGCAGGTTTTACTCACTGTGTGTGTGTGTGAGAGTGTGTGTGTGTGTGTGTGTGTGTGTGTCATCCTGCGCCCTCGCTAACTGAAGTTGCTTGAGCGTGAACGGCCCAAAGTATCAAATGGAAACTATTTCATGAAAGCCGACATGTCTGGGCAGCCTGAGGAGCTTCAGCGAGGAGTCCATGTGGTGGCAGTACACATCACCTGGCATGAGGGTGCCCTCGCAGGTAAAACCACGTCATGAAACTAGAAGTGTCTATGTGCCAACCTCAGCATGACATCATTATACAGTCAGCGGCTGTCAAACACCAACACGGGCCGGTGCAGGAAAATGTATGATATCATTATTTGGGGCAACGTTAAGGGCCGTGTTTTATGTAAATGCTCTAGGAGGGTACGGTCTGGCTTACAGGGCTTGTTTAGATTTGGTAAATTTAGAAGCTGATGAAAAAGGAGCACAATATTAACTTCTTTGGAAGGGATGGGTTGCCAGATCTTGATTAGGAATAAACGTGATCTGTAAAGAATTTTTCCAGAGTAATTCTCCGCTGACCACAAAACATAGCTCAAGTCCATGTCTGATAAACCTGAATAAAGGACACACAGTTTACAGTGAAGCCACAAACAAACCACTCCTGCTACTTTTTGGATTAAATTCTATTATTTATTTATTCATTAATGAATTTACTTATTTACTTATTTTGTATCTTAATTTCAGTAAGACATACTTTTTCAAAATAACTGATGATTTAAAACCTGTGTGAGGCAAGACCTTTTTAGGAAAATGTATTATTTGCATTTGCAAATATGAGTCTTAATACATTAATTACATAGTAATTACATAATAGTTACTAAATAATTCTCAAACGTAAGGATTAGTAACTCAATAAGGCAAAGGATTCAGAGACTCCGCCCGACCAACCTGAACTCAACCTTACCCTTAATGTTTACGAGCTTTGGCTGTAATTATTTTACTCTATACATATGTAACAACGTAAAAGCATATGTAATACCATAGTTATTACACTATAATAACATGTAATTATGAATTATTTTCTGTAAAATGACTTTTTAAGGATTACAATTTGGACAAGGGTTAGTGTAAGAGTAACGATGAGGGTTCGGGTGGAGTTTCAGGTTGAGGCTGGGTTTAGAAGGAGGAAAAATTAGGCTAAATTTGAACGTTTTTGGTTTATGAATGTTAAGTTTGTATAAAAGCATCGCAAAACTAAGGTAGATGTGAAAGGTTCTGCAGTTTTCAACTCACTTCCCCCTTATTTTACCAAGATACTCAAAAATATATGGCATGAAATGACATGGTTTTGTTTGTGGTGTGACAAAGTGTTACATCTGAGATTTCAAAAGCTTTATAGTTGATGATATTTAGCTTGATTAGGGGATTTTCTTTGAGTGCAATCCTTAGTAAATAAATTTTTTTTTAGCTGGGGAAACTTCCTATCACCCTTAAATGTCACCAGCTTGCCCTGCTGAAAGCTGCATAAGCTTATTTGAATAAAAGCAAACCGTCACTTTACATGGACGGCCTATCAGCACTAGGGACAGATGTGGAAGACAACGCTGCATTTGCATCGTTTTAAGGATTACGCACCAATTGACAACTGTCAACCAAATTTCTGCGCGATACAGCTAAATACGGCTCAGGTGGACGTAGCTTTGCGCCTCGCAAAAGTCCCGGTCGATGTTGGTGTCCTGATTTCACCCCAGTTTCTTATCTTGAGCAATGACACGTTGGCAAGCTTCCCCCGAGACAAGACTTTGCAATACTTGTTTCCAAACCAACATTTGCTCACATGCACACCTCCACCTGTATTTGTTTCATCTGGTCGCCATAGCAACAATCTCCCGGACTGGTATTTTGAAGCTGCGGCGGAGCCTGACCTGAGGGCCTTGTCATCCGATGCAGTCACTCGACATTCTTGTACAAGTGTGAGAGAAAAAGCTCGCGTCAAAAAAGCTTGTCAATTCAGACGAGCTGTCTGGCGTCCTGCCAGCGTGGCAGTGCACCGGTTGGAGGAAAAAAATATCGAGAAAAGTCTCGCTTTTCTTGCTGAATTGGTTTTATTCCTTCTAATAATATTCACACGGTTTCATCGCGCTGTTAGTTTTATCCTTTGTTACTTGTGGTAAAACACCCTGGATGGGTTCACAGAGCGAAACAATGGATCTGGCTCTGAATGAAAATGTGGGCCAGCACGACGTACCCACAAATATGCTGAACTGTACAGTACATTTACATTCAGCCAGTGCTTTTCCATAAACCGACTGCAGAGACGGTCTCCGCTGGGGAACGTAGCCATAAGTACCTTACTCAAGGGCTTAAGGGCAGTTAGCTATGATGAAAACCGTAAGTCCTGGGTCACTGTGAAGTGTTGTGATCTCTGAAAGGTCTTGGGTAAGATTTCCTTGCGCATTTTTATTTCAATTCTTGAGAAATATGCTCTCCACTCTTGCAAGTTAATGGAGTAAATATGATTGTAAGTCATTTTGAACCTTTTCCATTGTTCTGTTTGTCGTGCAGTCACAGCAGATTTTGTTCCAATTATGAAACAAAATACAAAAATGAGCAGTTTGGTTCCAACAGCGAGGACAAAGACAGACGAAGTTTATGTATAATCTCCATGGAAGAGCATAGCCAACAGATTGCATCCAATATGTCCACAGTCACCGTGGAAACCATTCTGCAATAACCTTCTATAAAGCATAATGAACTGAGGTGATGGAGTTCACAATGCACTGTCAGGAAAAGTTACTGCATGGGTTTATATTTGGTTCTTTGGTTCTAGGTACAAACAAAAGGTACCTTCAAATGTACAACATGATCCTTGAGGCCCGACTTTGTAACTTTAATACATTTTTCTCAGTGGACAGCGGTGATCCAGGATCAGAAGGTCATGGGTGTGAATCCCAGACTGGTAGGTTGCCTTAAAGTACCTTTGAGCAAGGTACCGTCCCTATCACTGCTCCCCAGGTGCTGAATATGGCTGCTCTCTTCTGCATGGCGTATGGGTTAAAAGCAGAGGCTGACAGATAGTCACTTTCATTTCACTTTCACCATCAGATGTACTGATTTGTACCTTTTCACACATAATGTTTTAAAGTAGAACCATAAAATAAAGCACCGGGAGTTTGGGCGGGCTGTAGAGGCAATCCACCTTGAAAAAATGAACTGAAAGTGGAACATCATTTGTTCAGGTACTGAAGGCAACTAGAGGTGCCACCCCAGTTACCCTGGAACCCTCATTTTTCTGAGCGTCCTACTGGATGTGAAAATATCTACCCGCTTTTGGATATATTGATGTAAAGCGTCATCAAAAATCCCTATCTGGTACACTTTACCTCCCCTGGATTATCACCCTGGATATCAAAACTATCAGCTGTAAAGTTCTGCATGGACAAACAGTCAGGTATCTAAAACAACAATTTGACTTTTTCCTGCTCTTGAACAAATATGACATTTATGTCTCCAGCAATAGACTGATTGTCCTCCCAAGCATTTACATGCCATTTATCAATAAGCCTTTTTCATGGAGGGCATCCAACATACGACAGTTGCAAATTATTCAGGCAAATGAAGTCTCTGAAGCTGCCATTGTCAACGCACGTCCAATCTGTCCCAAGCCGTCACTCTCAGCATCGGGTTCGAACAAGCATCCGGGCCAGGAGGATCGCTCCCCTGGTGATTCCAAAAAGGCAGCATGGGTGAGGCACATCCCCTGACTGCGCTGTCAACACTGACTCGAGTTGCAGGTCTGGGCACGACTCGGCCTGGAGCACAGACCAGAAGACTCGCTTGTTTATTTGACAGCTGATTCGAGGACTAATTGAATGTTACACACCAAAAAAATAACAGAAAGAAAAGGAAAAGGCTCACGATGAGGGAAAGAAAAGTTTTCACAAGCTAGTATGTGCTTTAAGTTCATGTGTTAAAGCCTCGTCGTTAAGCGACACAGATAAGAGATAATTGTTTCTCCAGGGCTTGAGGCTGTCAAGTTCTTATGATCTTCCTACATTCACCCAGTGATGTTCTGGTAAGCCTTCATGAGCAGGTCTGGGTGGGACAAACACAGACGCAAATATCAATATATCGCATCTGATACCAAGCAATAATTTTCCATATTTTCTTTTAGAAGATATCATGATGCTTTGGTATCTCAGGTAGGAACTAAATTTAGACATGGACTACATTTCCTTGAGATGTTCCTCCAGAAAGTTGTTAGTCCAGGACCAAGCTGGAAAGCACATCCTTTATAAAAACACCCAGCCTTTGAGTTTCATTTAGAAGACACTTTTATCCAGAGCAACTTCCATGTACTATTTACAGGGCTTGCATTGTTTTCCAAGTAGGAATTAAAAAATAGGCTTCAAGATAGAATGTGTTTTAGATTTTATTTTTTATATATTATTTATAGATTCATTATAAATTTGAAATTAAAAATTAAATTCAATGTAACAGATATTTTGGACGGTTTAAAATAAATTCTTTTTGTAGAAATATCACCAAATAAGTACCAAATTTTGACACCCAGCAATTTCGGAACGATCTCAGGAAGTGCTTTATCAGCAGTTTTATTCAACAAACGAGAAGATGCATTAAAAACAACAAGCTAGACTATCAGGCTTTTACCTTTAATCTCTTTTATCTTTTCAAACGAACCTCTGTCTCAGAGAAGGCATCATAATAAATGTGGACACTGTCCAGTTTACCCAGTTAGGACATGTTAATGGAAGGAGTGGCAGGATCGAGAAAGTTTTCCTTCTTTTCTTACTTCTAAGCTTCTTCCATTTTTCGCGTTCCACCTTGATGTGGCTACTCTTCTGTTTGAGAAGAAAATGATGAAATGCGCTTAATAAATTAAGTTATTGTGGGTTCAGTTCCCTCACCGGTGAGGTTCCCTTGAGCAAGGTTCCGTCCCCGTCACTGCTCCCCGGGTGCTTTCAATAGCTGCCCCCTGGGTGAAACGCTTTCAGAAATGGAAGTGTTAATCATTTATTTTCATCAATCAACAAAATGCAGTGAATGAACAAAAGAGAATCTAAATCAAATCAATATTTGGTGTGACCACCCTTTGCCTTCAAAACAGCATCAATTCTTCTAGGTACACTTGGTAGGTCGTTCCAAACATCTTGGAGAACTGAGCACAGATCTTCTGTGGATGTAGCTTCCTCACATCCTTCTGTCTCTTCATGTGATCCAGACACACTGGATGATGTTGAGATCAGGGCTCTGTGGGGGCCAGAAGAACTGATGCTGCTTTGAAGGCAAAAGGTAGGAACACCAAATATTGATCTGATTTAGATTTTTCTTTTGTTCGCTCACTTTGCATTTTGTAAAATGATCAAAATAAACAATCATTATTGATATTTCTGAAAGCGTTCTTTGTTTACAGCATTTTTTCCACACCTGCCTAAAACTTTTGCACAGCACTGTATAAGTCTGGAGTTTGGACCACACCTGGTAAAGGTCCTTATCGTCGTTGTCCTTTGCTGAGTTTTCTTCATTGTTCTCCGAATTTAGCTTTAGGCCTTAAAAAACCCTTTAAAAACTCGACAATCTGACAAGTCATGTTCCCACCAGCTTCTTCCAACCTGCACCACCGAATAAATGGATCAGAAATTCAGACCTCAGACTCTGGCTCTCCTCCTGTATGAGGCCTGCTCTGTGTCTACGTGACGGGGTCACGACAGAACCCTCCTCTGAGGGAGACGTGGAGGTTAAACAGCTCAGTGTCGTGCAGATTTGGCTTCCATGCAAGGGCCCGTTTCAGGGGGCCGGCAGTGGCAGTTCAGAAGGCCTAATAAAAGAAACAAATTAGCGCCAGCAGGGCGGCGTGACCGAGCCGGCTCGTATTAATTTGATCGCGTTCCGTTCAGCATGCCAGACGTACCTCCGTGGGGGGAGGTGGCAGGTTGGGCGGGGGGCGCCCTTTTACTGCCCTCCTCTGCATGTATGAGTTAATTCTTGCCATGTTTATTGGGTGGACACATTTGACACATGTGACTACTGTAGAAAAATAGAGCCCAGAGCGATCTGTGGTAACGATTATCATCCACTGAATAAAAACAGCCTATATTATGATATTACAGAGCACAGCTAATGCTGTCATTGCCCTAAAAGCATTTTTCTTTGGCAAAAACAGAAACCTTAATATATGCAGCATCGCTGGCTATTCTGAACCATTTAAAGCTCATTCTTTCTCCTGCTTTTGGCCACTGTTACTAGAGCTTCTGGGATAAAGTCACCCGCACATTTGAAAGGCTTTAGGGGTTGCTGTCAGGTGACGTCAGGTTTCAAACTGTACCCGACAGCTGCTAAAAAGTCACATTTATGCACTGATTTGCAGTAATTAATAGTAAAGTTTTCTACATATACTTATTTTATGGGTGCAATGGGGGCCTAGTGGTGGCTCCAGGATCAGAAGGTTGTTGGTTCAAATCCTGGGCCTGTAGGCTACCCTGAGGTATCGTCTCCATCACTGCTCCCCGGGCGCTGGACAAGATGTGTGGGTTACATTCATTTCATTCTGGGTCACTGTGTGTTACTCACTTTCACTTCCCTTTAGAACATTTCTATACTTTAACTAAAGTTTTCAGACGAGAATTTTAGATCTTAAGTGTTGCGTCGTTTCATTGAAAGTTGTTGTTAACATGGTTGTTAGCCACTGTTAGTCGTCTAAAGGTGCCTTTGATGGAGTTTATCGACCAATCAGAACCTGTCTTTCTGACTTTGCATGTGATTTGCACCTCAAATCCTAGTCTAAATGTAGCAAATGATGAGTTCAGGCCACAGAGGGTTAATTTGTTCATGAAGGTGAACAGTGCAGTTGTTGAGGTCCTTTTTAAGCCGTTTCCTTCGTAAAAATGCTAATTTTAACTTGTGCATTAAGCTGTATGCTGTACTTTTGCAACATTGTTCAGCAAACTGAGTTACTTCCCCAACAGAACTCTGATCTAATGAACTTTTAAGCCTTTTCAGTAAGACATGTACACATTTTATTGGAAACAATTGGCTGTTTTTCAAATCGTCCACCACATTTTTTTAAGCTTGTAGGTTTTAGCACACACTTCATGTCTTGAACAGATTATACAGTGTGTGAGATTATTTTAAAGAAGGATTTATTTTATTTATTATATAACTTTCTTCTTGTAACCTAGAACTAGTTTCACTGGTTTACACTATTGCGTAATTGCATCAATTCAGGGATACATTTGACTGTACGTTGTACGTGTGGCGAATAAACAGCTCGAGTCTTGAAATCTTGAATCAGAGCTGTCAAAAGCTGCATTTTCAGCCTTTTTTTTTTTTTTACTCAAGACAGAATCGATTCAGTATGGAGTCTCTATGAAGGGAGGGGCGGCTACAGTCGTCAGCGTTGCTATTGTTTCAGTCGCTGTTTGCAGAAGAAAGGAATCAGAAAGAAAGAGAAGAATTCATCCAATGTGGAGTCATCGGTGTGGAGACGTGCTGTTACGGCTCTGATGCGACAGTTGTGGAAAGTATGATTACATGATGTAATTAGAGGTGATTCAACACATTGGGTGTCATTGAGCTGAACCGTGTGGGTGGGCGAGAATGGGAGTGGTTGAGAGAAAGTGTAAGTGTGTGAGAGAGAGTGTGTCATGGAGGAGAGACAGAAACACAAGGTCCGCGGGGTCGAGAGTACCTGCAGTTAAATGATGTTGCTTTTGGCAAAGCAGTCCAGACAAATGAGCCGTAATCTCCCCGACGCTGAAGGTTCACCCTGACATTTGCTCTGTCCTTCCAGTGCCCATACTGTGTGTGTGTGTGTGTGTGTGTGTGTGTGTGTGTGTGTGTGTGTGTGTGTGTGTGCGTGTATTAAATCTCCTCAGTACTTAATTAGACATAAATGCACATCCATAGGCACTTGTTCCACACCACACACACACACACACACACACACACACATAAACACACACATTCACATGCACTTTTACACACACACATTCACATGCACATTCACTCTCACACACACACACACACACACACACACACAATCCTTTACAGACTCCAATCAGCCAGTGCTTGGAGACAGAGTATTGTGTGTGTGTGTGTGTGTGTGTGTGTGTGTGTGTGTGTGTGTGTGTGCACCTCCAAAATAATTGTTCTCTAACTTTTCTCCATGCTGCTTTGTCTCAACATCTCCTGCTGCTTTTATTTTCTCATCCAGCTCGATAATGGTGCAGGCACTGGTCCACTCTGGTCTGATTGACTTTGTGCAAATTTTTCTGCGGCCAAATCCACCGTCCCTGTTTCTCATCACCGCTCAGGCCCTCTGAAGGACCACCTCACTGCTCTGCTCCATTATGGCTTCTGGCCCTTAAACGCTTGGGTCTGTGCCCTCCTGAAGCACAGGAGTGTGTCAGCTTAGGCTTACAGGGTAGACTATGGTGGTTCGACAACATTTCGAGTGTTTTTTTGGGCCTGTCTCTCCAGAAATGCAAGGAATCCTTCATGACTTAAAGACCACTCGCTTCCTCTGCAGCAGAAAATCCCTTTGTGTGATAATTAAGAAAAACGAAAAATATGCCAGGAAGAAACCACTGTGCAGAATCCGTCCAACTGCAAAACTATCTTCTACAAAGTAAATCAACAAAACAACATTCTTAACTTTTAAAAAGCTGAAGTGTAGAGAGATTTGATCATTATAGGAGGAAAGCATTTTTTCAGTGATGGCCCTAGTTCCCCAGGAAGAAATCGCCTGACGAATTCTGGATACACTGGAAAGCTCTAGATTCCACTTTTGTCATGTAATCATGACGTGTGGTCTGCAGAAACCAATCAGATGACAGAAACATTTTTAAGAATAAGCCAAACAAGTAAAAAAGAAAAACAGCTCAGCATTTTTAACTAAGTGAAAATGAAAAAGTGAAAGTGACAACCCTTGTCATTGCGAGGTCACAGCACAGCACTCAGTGAACCACAACGAAATTGCACCTCTGCATTTAACCCATGCACTCAAACACCGTGCAGCAGGGGGCAGCTATTGAAAGCGCCCGGGGAGCAGTGACGGGGACGGTACCTTGCTCAGGGGTACCTCAGGGCAACCTACTGGGGAGGGAATCGAACCCACAATCTTCCGATGCAGGGGCAACTCCCTCACCACTAGGCCACCGCTGTGAACAGCATTGAAAACATTTGTACTAACATACTTTAAAACATAAATATAAAAATATGTTGATAATAAATAAAGAAATAAATCTTTAAAATCAATGCTGTTCTTATGGATTTATTTATTTATTTATTGGATTGTTTTTTATTTATTATTTGTTATTTATTTTTTATTTTGAACGATGAAAAGAAGTAGAGGAGGTAATCTTTTATAGTGTGTGTGTGTGTGTGTGTGTGTCTTCATCACTCCTTCAGCTGACACTCCTCACAACTAGATCACAAGTAAACCCCCACAAGATGATTTTCTGTCCCATTTTCAGCACAATTTACCTTAAAGATGGAAATATGACATATTTATTCATATTCAGGATGTTTCCTTAAATATACCCAATAATTCCCGTTTCTAAAGTTAGTCGATATATTTAGTAATTTACAGTCTTAATTTTACTTTTCTAAATTATGATCTATTGTAAAGTGTCCCGCAGTCTATTGTACCATCTATATTTTCGTTTCTTATTATTTCGACTTTATTTGGACACTCATACCAAGATGAATTCTTTGTGCAGAAGTATTTACTCCTGACTCTTACTCGGAGAAAAACTTCTCACGTTTATTAGTCAGTGAATCATTTCTGTTGGTGTTAACGGCTCATTAACCCAATAACTCATTGCCTTCAACCTCTTAAAGCGTCCCAGCTTTTCAAAGGTGCTTTAATGTAAAGTGTCCCATCCTCAGTCCCGTGACTGGGGTTTAGAAAAAGTCCAAACTCGCCCAACGAGCCCACGGGTCCCAATCTCTCCGCTTCCCTGCAGGCCGCACGTATGACCCTGCGCTGTTTCCAGCCTCTGGCCTTAGACTTCTGTTAGAAGTGAGCTGCAGGCTCAGTGGTTTTCCGATCTCCTCTGAGCACGGGGACTGTGTTGGGTTGTTATCTGTCAGTGGAGGAGTTGATACAGATGTAGAGGACAGAGATTAGGCTGGAAAACATCGAAGTATTCCTTTAATCTCCGGCTACGCCACTGGTGCTCGATACGCCTCGGTTCACAGGAGGAGTCGGCTCGGGCCTCGACTGCGGCCCAGCCCTTCACGTTACATGAGAAAATAACCAACCCCGCTGCACGCTGAGCCGCTCTCATCCTCGTTCAAGATTCGAGGCGGTTAAGTGCTAATATGAAACCGTCTTGTTTCGAAAGAGACAGAGACACCTGCTCGAGTTCCCGCCGCTCAATAATGCGTCTCAGCTGCGCCCCGACGCTTTTATCCCACTAGGCTCCCGCCGGCGTTCCCATAAAGCTGCCTTTGTGAGCAGAGTTGTGGGGTTCAGGGCTTCCCTTCCCTTTCCCTCTCTTCTCTTCCCTTCTTTTCTCTTCCCTTCCCTGTCTTGTTCTCATCCCTCTGCCCCTCTACTGTATTGTTTTTGAATGAAACCAGGATCTGTTTGAACAGGCTGCAGTTACGAGGCTCAAGGCGCAGGTCAGCCTCCCATGATGAAGGAGTGAGAGAGAGAGAGAGAAAGAGAGAGAGAGAGAGAGAGAGAGAGAGAGAGAGAGAGAGAGAGAGAGACCCGAATCATGTGAGAATGTTACAAATCCCCATTCAGAGTCACTGAATTAAACGTGCCACCACTCATTAAAGCTGCAAAAATGAAACGCACATTAAATATGTCACCAACGTTGAGTCTAATATCAAATATTGATAACGAAGCAGTCGATTAATTTTGGTAACGAGCGCTCATTAAATTTGCCATTTTATTTTTAGCACTTACGAATCACTGGGAGCCAAAGAAGTTCCCGAGACGAACAGTTTGATCCAGTTTAATAATCAAACATGGTGGAAACCCTGTGCAGAATGAATTAAGAAACCAAATGGAATCTAAATCGATCAATATGCACAAACAAACCCAATTAAACAAATACGGGCAAATGCTCGTATAGAAGATATTATTTATCATCACCGTTTTTTTGTTTTTGTTTTTTTTTTTGTCTGTAGTTTCTTGCAATGCAGTTAATATAAAAAAAAATAGAAATGTTAGCTCAAAGCAAATATTTATGATAGATATGCCTTGCCTTAATGAGACAATTTGTCAGTTTTTTGAGGTTCAGCAAAATATTCTCTTCTTGTTCTAAAATAACAAATACGTTTCATTTCAGTATTATTTGACTTCTGTTTTTCTGGACAGTTGATCTCAATTATTGCATAATACAATATTTGTTAATTTCATAGATTATTTCTTCACATTTTTCTTAAACAAATTCTGCATGAAATATGTGGGTAAAAAATAGAAAAAAAAATTGAATTTATTTCTTCTTTTTTCATTTTTAGAAAACCAGTGAGCCAGTTGCAGCTCTAACAGAAAGTGCATCAAAAATTGTTAATAAAAATATCAGTTCAATAAAAAAAAAATACAGCTCAGGATGGCATGACTCGATGTTTTTTTTGGTGACAAAACTGTAAAATCTTCACCACGACCTCGCTCTGTACATGTACCTTGAATATCAGCCTGTTTGGAAGTTCTGGTCTTCTTGTACAGCTTGTTTCAAGAGTTTTATTTGATAGTTTTGTTTGTAAAATATTGCTTTTCTTTTCTCCTCTTTTGGTTTTAAACCCAGACCTAATCATCAGTGTTTCATTTAAGATCCAAACCTGGATCCTACATATAAAACTGTTCCATTTGCCCAAACGTGGTTCTTCTATTCTTAGAAACATTCCTGCTATCTTTAAGATTAAAGTTAAAAACATTTGTCACCTACTTTTATCCAGAGAAAGGTTTTCTGCTGACAAGGAGACCTGGAGACCTGGAGACCTGGAGACCTGGAGCTACTTGAGGTTCAGAGTGTTGCTCAGGTGCTCAGAAAGTAGAGTGTCTTACCCCTAAACGGCCGCCCTTCTATGTTAAAACGGATGAAAATGTCCCACAGTTGTCTGAAAAGACAGGAATAGGATTCATTCAGGTTGATTTTTGGGACACTGTCCCAAGTACCTGAGCTGCTACTAACATCACAGAGTGACAGGGACGTGTGATTCGATTGCATTTGACTGAGAAAAAGCCCAGAAAGTGGTAGGGTTCAAAGTCCAGTCTTGCCTACAATGATGTCCAGCAAGAAATGGTCCAGACTTGGTGATCTGCCTCTAAAAAGCAGTAGTGTGTTATTCCAACAGTGTAATTCGGTCCTCTAAACTCACACATCATACATATATAGTTGCTACACTTGTAGCAAAACCATGCAATGATTTGCTGTATTACGCAAACACACACACTCATACGCACATATACGCTCATACACACACACGCACACTCATACACACTTCCCTTTGTTCGCTCAGCGGGACGTGTTTTCGTAGATCGTTTGACGGAGAAATATTTGAGCCGCATGAGTTCTCTTGTGAAGTTCTGCCAAGAAAGAGTAGAGGGGCTGCCGGGACCTTCCAAACAACTCTTTGTTTCCCAGAATTCAGCAGGGCTCAGACGCCCACTGGCGCTCCCACTCGTAAAGGGCCCAGAGGAGGGCCTTCTGGACAGACAGCTTGGACAAAAGGACGTGTGGCACTAGCAGCACAGTTCAGTCCCGTCCTGAGCGCGACGCTGTAGGAGATCTCTGCTAGAGGCGCTTCTGTCGAGGACTTTGTGCTCTGGGAACAGATTGTCTCTCAGACTTGCATCCAGGACCGGGACTTTGTGTTACAAAGCCTCACCAGAACTATTCTGAGAACATCAGAGAGTGGACAGAAGTTTAGAGGTCTACTGTAAAAGACCCAACGTCATCACTAGGCTTTAAAACCATAAAAAAAAAAAAAAAAAGATTTACACAGAGCACTGATAAAAAAGGGGCGATTATTTACTTTGCTGGTCCGTTGATGATTTTTTGATGCCGGTCTTGTTGTTCAATGATCTTCAACTCACTTTCACCATCATTGTCTTCCAGCTCTGGTTCTAGAGCCCTTTTATATCGCTGGGAGATCTCGTTCTGGAAGCGAATTCAAAGTTCCTTGTATAAATAATCGTAAAATAACATCAGAAGAAAATGAAAGAGTCTATGAAACACTGTAAGCATTAGGAGATGAGCCATTTCCAGCACTCGAAGTGAGTAAGATCACCAACTCATTCAGTTCATAAGAGCACTGAACCTGCAGGGCAAACGGTTGAACCTCAGAAAAAAGTTGTGCTTGAGTATTTTCCAGCATAGATCACCGAATGACTGAGAATCACTGGGTAAATGGCAACAAACTGGATTGCTCTTTGAAGCAAGAAGCCTTTGAAGAGGTTCTTGCGAGAACTTCCCACCAAGTTTAACTCAATACGGATTGTTTAATGAGCTGATCAGTAAAATCAGGTGCATTCGAAGCAGTGAAATGGCTAAAATTTCTCACGCAGGGTTAGGACCAGGACTGGGAAAAAATAGCAGTTTTAGCCCTGTTTCAGTTTCAACACTTTCCCTAGCCTCAACCTTTAATTTAGTCCTCTCCTAATGTCTAATCCTAAACCTCAAGGTCCCAGATATAGCACAGTGAATAATCAATCGCCTATAAATTAAAAAAAGGCCAGCAGAAGTCCAGTGTTTAAGGACTAGGTCCCAGGATCATGGGTTTGAATCCTGGACCAGTAGGTTGCCCTAAAGTATATTTAAGCAAGGTACCGTTCCCATCACTGCTCCCTGTGACTGGACATAGTTGCTCCCTGCTGTACATGTGTGGGTAAAAAGCAGAGGATGCATTTTTTTTGGTGTTGTCTTTCACAATGACAGAAAGTCAGTTTCATCAAAGACAACATCAAAGCACTGTGGGGTGACTGTTGTTAAGAAATCAGTTCTACTTCTAGGAAATAAATACTAAAAATCCCTGCACTGCATCACATTCCAGCTCTTGTGGAGGGACACTTGGGGTGGCCAATTAAATTTTAGAGTTTGCTGTGGGCCCCACTCATCATCACACTTACAATTATGCTTGGCAATTATTGGTCAGAAGTTGGTGACCAGGTTTCTAACACAGGAGATGTTGTTTTAAACCAGTGCATGCTACTTTAAATCAGAACATGTTATTTTAAACCAGGGTAGTCTAAATTAGGGAATGGTAGTTTAAACCTGGGAACCTGCGGCGCACCAGTGGACACTTTTCTCGTTAGCATTAAATATGTGCACCTTAAACAACTTCAGAAACGACACAGGCCGGACACTTCCAGGAACGAGAGCTGTTTCTGCAGCTGAACCCACATCTCTCTCCTCTCACTCCTGTCCCACATCTCTCTCCTCTCACTCCTGTCCCACATCTCTCTCCTCTCACTCCTGT
>CM029388.1:3256455-3309150 GCA_017165825.1 Hepsetus odoe
TGTGTGTGTGTGTGTGTGTGTGTGTGTGTGTGTGTGTGTGTGTGTGTGTGTGTGTGCATTGATCTAAAACCTAAACCTAAAAACGCTCTGTATCAAAAAGCTTACTTTGCACTTTTTGTCGACCAAAAAAAAAAAATGTAAAGAAGAATATATAAAAATGATCAAAGTGTTTCTGCTTTGTTTAAAACAGGTTTTCAGATGAAACTGTATTAAAAGACTGTCGCTCTTAAACACTGGTAAAGTATTTGCTGTGGTGTTTGTACAGATACACACGCCTCCTGCAGCTTTATCTCCACAAACAGTCACCATAAACCTGAGAGGGCAGATTTACTGAATTTTAATTCTCAGAAAGTCCCAGAATCCCACCCAGGGAGCAGTTAGGAGGCTAGAAAAAAGGGAACATCTCATGAGTGGAGCTCCTTGTGGAGTAAAATGTATCAGTTTTGGTTGGAGACCCCCCCAGTAGAGGTCCTTTGGGTTCACACAAAGGCCCATTTAAAAAAAAAGAAAAGAAATTGTCCAAATCACTGTTCTCCCCCAGCCGTGGACTGTCCGGTCTTAGTGGACCTGGGTTTACACAGATGGTTCTTATAGCGAAGATTAGAGAGCATATTTCCTCAACAAGAGAGGGAGAGCAGAGGGAGAGAAAAGCTGGGCTGAATTTCAGAATCGTATTATTTCTTAATCGAGACGAAGCTCAGCAGTGTATATTTACGCGATGGAGGACTCATCGTCAGCTGCTTTGAGTGTAAATTCTGGCGGGTATTAAGTTCTAGAGGAGATTAAAGGGATAACATTAGACAAACATCTTTCCTGAGGTAGGTCTGCTGTCTCCTGCCACGGCAGGTCTGACGCTTTCTGATCCTCCTCGGGCCTCTGTTTACTGAGAAAACTGCTCAACAAGAGAGGGAGGACTCTGCTGATCAACACGGTCAAAACTGTAGGACGTCTTCAGCTCGGCGTGTCTCGAAAGAAAAAGAAATGGAAAAAATGGCCTGCAAAGAAATGAAATTTTAGTAATTTTAATTCGTTAAAAATCAAAAGTCATTTAAAAATGACTACTAGCCTTATAATTACATGCAGTCATTTCTTCATTTATTTTGATTTTACTTCTTAGAAATGAATTAAAGCAAATAAAGGAAACGAAGAAAGCAAAGAGCCGGAAAAAAAAAAAATCTAGAATTTCTTTGGATAATGCATTTTCCTCAAAAAAAGAATCAAAAATCCCTGCTGAGATGGTTTCTGCATTTTTAAAAGAAATCCATTATTTCAGGAGCATCAGATCTGCACCATGTTTGGCTGATTCTCATTATTTTATTGTCCTTTGAAGTTGATCTTCCATTATTTTGTCCCATCTTGGTCTAAAACTGAGCCCCGTGTTTTGGTCACAGCTCTATTAATCGGCCGTTCTTTGTTGAACACCTCTTTGGTTGGCGGGACCTGATTGCGACTGTGTTTTGGACAGCAGGACATTGTATGTGTGAGGAGAAAGCGGTCAGTGTGTGTGTGTGTGTGTGTGTGTGTGTGTGTGTGACTCTCTCGCTGCCCCGGCTCTCCATTTACTCATAGGTGAGCTCTCTATTCCACAAGTCAGTGGAGATCATGGGAAAGCATGTAAGCCTATTAATCACGGTTAATGGGCTGGAACGTGCGCAGAGGCTGCCCTCTGCAACACACACACACACACACACACACACACACAAGCCGACACGCGTGTCCACCCCCACACAAGCCCACATAGATGCACACACACCACTTCATACACATATGGAAACAGACGCCTTCACTCTTGTCCATTCTTTGACGGGACGTCCGAAACAGTGAGGGAATGAAAAGACACAAAAGCAATAAATGTGTCCATCCCATTTTTACAAATGCAGCTTTTGCAGGTCTTGGTGCTAGAACTTATTTCAAATCATGAACTCAAGTCCGACAGAAAGAGAAAAAGAGAAATTTTCTGAAACAGATTGGGTTTTTCTAAACAGATGATCCACATGAATTGGTAGAAAACTCATTCACAGCTGCTCCGTTGGAGGAAAAGGAGTCTGTGGACTCTTGGTTGGAGAGAAGTCTGCCGAAAGTATTTTATAAATGTATAAATTAAAAAAAAAGTAATAATTTTCTTCATTGGATTAAAAATATAGATGTTTAATTAGAGTTTATAAGCAGCAAATTCAGAAAAAAAACAAAAACTTTATTATAAAAGAAAAAAATAAACATCATGGCCCAATGGCTGTGATAAATGATATAAATATGAATATAAAAATACAGATATATGCGGTGCTTGCTTTGTTTATTTTCATTTTACAATGCTATTCAAATGTAATAACACAAATACACGCTTATTACACATTTATTACATAAGCAGTTTTATTCGTAGTAATGTTACTTTCTTTATCAACTGATTTTAAGAAATTTTTTTTTTTTGGGGCAAAAACAGCAAAAAACCAAAATACACAAGTACTTCTATTTTGCTCAAAATAATAATTTGTTGAAAAAATAAATGAAACAATTAAATTATTCATTTAAATAAAAAAAATATACACTTTGTTTCAGTTTCATTTTTAGACTTTGTTCACTTTCCACAACTGTGTGTATGTTTTGATGAGGAAGAAAATTCGAAATGCAATGAAAGATTTTTTTATTGCCCAAAAAAGACTTTTAATGGATTATTGCATTGTGTATTTTTTTTTTTCATGTTTGTAACTTTTTAGCGATCTTGCTAAATGTGGTGTTTTTATATGTGAACCAGAACACTATTCTCTCTCTCTCTCTCTCTCTTTCTGTGTGTGTGTGTGTGTGTGTGTTCTTGATGACAGAATTAGGACCGCTGCCGTGGCCCCTGTCTTAACTGGCCATCTATTCTAAGAGAAAGTTAACAGAGTGACGGAGAGAAAAGCGGTGGCTAAACGGTCCACACTGTTCCCACAGTCGCCCCGTCTGGCTGAGGGGGCACGGGGTGAAGCGTCCTGGTCATAAAGGCCCTCCTCTGCCATGCTGGCAGACTGTTGACAGATGAGAGGTAGAATGGGAGGAGAGAAAGAAAGAGAGAGAGAGAGAGAGAGAGAGAGAGAGAGAGAGAGACAGAGCGAGAGTGTCTGGTCTCCACTGGACACAGTGCTGTTCCTAACATGGCGCTGAGCTCATGCGAGAGGCGCCGTGGTCAGTGATGTCAGCGTGGCGTCACTGTGTGACCAAAACAATGTCCAGCTCCATTTAAGGACGTGCATGGGGGACAGGAGACAGCGGTGATGACCACAAGCTCTTGGCACCTTGGAAGACAGCGCTGGGCAGATGTGAGAAGCGCTGCTTGTTGTTTGAGCATAGATTTAGAAATAAATACAGACTTTAGAAAAAAAGAGGTAAATGAGACACAAAAGAAGATGTAAAAATAAAGAACGTGAAAGAAAATGTGTCCCTGACCAGCAGGTACTTATCTCGACATAAGATAAGTACCTGCACACAAATTGTTTTGACCAATTGCTCTGAATTTCTCCAAACGCTCTAAAGAAGAAAGTGCCATAAAAAAGTTCCTAAGAAGAACCTTCCAGTGACCTCAAGAACCTCAAGTATGAGGAAGGTGTTTTGTAAGGTTTGGGACAGTGGACCAGTGTTGAGGCCCCATCATCAGAAGGTCATGGGTTTGTATCCCCAGCAGGTCGCCCTGAGGTACCCTTGAGCAAGGTACCATCCCCTGCATTGCTCCCTGGGTCCTGGATATGATTGGGAACGTTTGGTTGTGCGCTTGTAGTGTGTCTTCAGATTCAAATAGTCACTTTCACTTCCTCGCTTGCTTCAAACGTTTGTCTCCTTTAAAAATGCTTTGAAGGGAACCAAAAATGTTTAAGTCAAAGAACCAGATCTTTCTCAACATCTCATTAAGATAAATGCACCACAAAGCTTTCCTTGAGTGATGCTATCCAAGAACGACCCTTGGTTCCCTAAAGAATCAAGAGTTAAAGGAGATATGTGAGAGCGAAGAACTTCTTAAAGGTACCACGTCTGTATAGGGCACTTCTTTATCTCGAAATCTAAAATATGGCATCGGTCAAAAGGGAGCTTCAAACAGATCCACCAGTAGACAAAAAAAAAGAGAAAAGATCAAATATATGGAATAAAAACAGATTTAAAAAGAGCTCTGTGAAGTTCTCTGTGTTAAAACCTCATATGTACGCTGTACTGTAGAACTTGTCTCTGTAAACTAAGCTCACACACAAAATCTCACAAAACTTAAGTGCTTCTTCTTTGGCTTCCCATAAAGAATTGTTTCTGACACGTTTGTTTTTAACCTTCCCTTTGCACAGTAGGGCACCAGCATTTCATTCCAGCAAGGGTTTGATCGTATCGCTTTCAGACGTTTTGTAATCCAGGCTGAAACTTCACCATCTTCTTGGAGACTCTGTAAAATAAACATTATGATAAACCCAACACTGAACGATCCAGTTGCTTCGTTTACCACCACTAGCAAGCTTCTAGTTGACCCTCTCGACCAATCAGAGCCTGTTTTACTGGCTGGTTCTGCATAATACAACATCCGTTCTCCTACAGGATGGATCTACAGATCTAAATTATTAGTGCAGCACCTTAAATGTTTAAAAATCTTGTTCTCAGCTCCCTTCAGGTTAGGATTCAGATTTTTCTGACTTTAAAGAGATTTTATTTACAGAATAGTTTCTTTCTATTTGTTCATGCACGCTGTGAATGAAAGGATCAGAAGGTCGTGGGTTTGAGCCCGGACCCGTAGGTTGCCCCGAGGTACCTTTGAGTAAGGTACCGTCACCATCACTGCTCCTTGGATGCTGGATGTATGGTTGTCCCCTGCTGCATGCTGTGTTAGGTAAAATGCAAAGAAAGAATTTCATTGCAAATCGCTGTGTGCTGTGACAAGTAGTCACTTTCACTTGCCAATCTTTTAAGAACCATCCACTGGAAGAATCTTCAGGGAATTAAAAATGATGCTTCTATGGGATCACAAAGCTCCGGTTTTTGAACCGGTTCAGTTCAGGATTATTTGAGCCTCGATACTGTCTGGTGAATCAGACCACAAGCCCGAACTAAAACGAGCTACATCCCTGTTGGTGGACGAGGAGATACGTTTAACCTTTAAAAAGGTTAACTTTAAAAAGAAAAAGAAGCAAACAAACCAAAATTTTGGATATTCCACCTAAAAGTGTTCACTCAGTTCAAAGGGCTCCTCATGCAACCCTTCCAAATATTCTAAACTGAGAATAAACTCAGTAGTAAATAAATGTTTCTCCCGACTGAGGATATATTTCATGAAAAAATGCCCTCCATGAGCAGTGGGGGCTACAGGCTAGCATGAACACAAGTTCCATTTCTCTTCTCTCACAGCTAATATTTCATGCGTCCCCTCGGCTCATTTAGTGGTTCCCCAAGTGACGGGTTCTGCTACTGTGTGTCTCCGTCCCAGCTGTGGCTGCCCCCTAAGACACTCTGCAGATTTTCTAGCATCATTTTTCCAGTTCACCCTGACCCTGGCAGGTGAGAGGGCAATACACATTCGGTAACCCGCAACAAAATGGGCACGGATCAAAGTGTGGGGTTAAACCAGACATGAGTGGCCCACGAGGGCCGGGGCGTGGCCCCTGCTGTTCAGCCGAAGAATGGAGTTATGGGACAGTAAATCAGAAAGCCTAATCTCTTTTTTTCCGCACCCTGGAGGGTTCGGTGAAGGGTACTGCGAGAGTGGCGTCGTGCCGCAGGAGCTTTTTTTTCCACGGTAGTGGAAAAGAGGGTGAAGAATGCAAGCTTGCATTGTACTGACACTTGAACTGACACACACACACACACACACACACACACACACACACACACACAAACACATTCTTGTAAATCCACAGCACCCATCCTAGGGTTGGATAGCATAGAGACAATTGTTTTTGAGGCATTGCTATGTGAGTGTGTGTGTGTGTGTGTGTGTGTGTGTGTGTGTGTGTGTGTGTGTGTGCATGTGTGTGTGTGTGTGTGTGTGTGTATGTATGCATAAGGAGATGTTATGGTGTATGAAGACTAAATTCAATAACGTCATCTATAAGCAATAGAAGATCTAAAATGTGCTAATCAATCAATCAATCAATCAATCAAAAGCCTTTCTTCAGAAACAAGTTTTTAACGAGACAATATTTAAATTTAGAGAGCACTGAAACTTGGGAAATGCTTGGGGTACAGTTTCGTAGCTTAAACGTGTTCTTTATTTTTTCAGGATGAAGTGGCACATTTACACTTTTTTACAGACTAATATTTTAAAGTAAGTAAAATAGATTGCATGGATTGAACCTCATAACTGCACCATAAAATAATATAAAAGTACTATCATATATAAAAATACCATGGACATATGAGTCTAACCCATCACCTCTCACATATGTGCAGGACTGTGCAAAAATCAGCGATTAATTGTTTCTATACATCTTGTAGGAAAATGAGAGCGTAGATGCAGTGATTAACTGGAACTTGTGCAAACACACGTGTAAATCCAGTTTAGCACAAAGAGAGTTTGCAGAATTCTAACCAGCTATAAACTCATCATTTGGTTTGACCACCGAGATTCCGCAGCACAGTCTGAACTCTCTTAGTCAAGTCCCTTGGTTATTTCTTTAAGTCCTCTTCAGGAACAGTTCTCCAGGGTTCTTAAAGGACGTTCTTCAGCTCTTCTTTAGACATCGCCAACCTTTTGTTCCCTGTTCTCGGTAGAGATGATCCCACGCTGCTTCTGAAACTGCAGAAATTGTACTGAAAGTGAGAGCCAAAAACGTTGTCCTTCAGGAAGATATGGAGAACTGTTCCTCAACAAGACATCAAAAATACAAGAAGGTCTGGATCTCCGGAAGTAAAATATGAAGAAATGAGGGGTCTTGAGAATTTTGCATCGTATTGTAACTATATTATAAACATCTTATTGTATTTTTCCAGCGTGTGTTTTTCGTAGCAGTTCCTCATTATTAATACTGTGTGTGATTTTTTTCATATTTCACTGATTGACTGCTTTTTTTTTTTTTTCCCTGTGATTTTCCCAGTTAATGTTGGGATTTTTTTTCCATCTTTGAAGGCGTGGGACAGAGTCTTACACTGATGCGTATCTGAAACACACAAGATCGGTCATCAATATCACGGGACACCGATATCCATTTCATCAACAAATTAAGGACTTTATTTGGCTTTGCCCGGGTCAATTCGAACTTAATGAACAAAGTGAAATATCTCCACTATGCTAACACGCCGGCGGGCATTTTCTTTATTGCTCCTTGTGTTCGAGTCTCCCTCAGGGATTGGACGGGCCTAATCGAAATCAGAATGAAAGAGTTAACCCTGCTGCCCTGCCCTGGTCAACCCCTTCCCCTCGTCCCGCCCGGACACCTCCCCTCCACCCTGCTGCAGAACCGAGGGAGGTGGAGCAGGAACTCATTCTCATGTGCTTCTAACATCTCGCTGAAAAAAGTGATCCTTCCGGGCCAGGAACGTCTTGGGTGTTCTGAGGAAAAAGTTCTGCGGGCCTTGGGAATAGTTGACGCTTTCCCAGCGAGAGTGTGGCTGCACACAGGAGGAGAAAAGCTGGCCTGCAGGAGGGGAAAGAGAGAGAACAGGATAAGGCAGATGGAGGAAGATGAGGAAAAGCAGGAGAGGAAGAAAAAATGAGAAGGAAAGAAAAGCATGGACACTTTGGCCCGAAGGTGGTTTGAACAACTGAAAGGTTGGCTGGCTGATCTGCAGTGGCATCACGAAGAGGATGAATGCAAAATGGGTTTTTATTAGTTCTAAATGGTTCATTATAAAGAAACCATGGATTTCTTTACAGTGCTGATGAATGGAACCAGGGTCAACAATACAAATGTAGTCATTTTATTTCTTAACCAAACCCCCCAGGGAAGCTATTAAATGTCTTCTGAACAAACACATAAAGCACAATGCAATCAACAAGCAAACAGATAAATGAATGAACCAATTAATTGATTAATTAAGTAATTAATAAATAAATAAATGAATTAAGTAATTCATTCATTCATTGATTAAAGCCGACGTTTTATGTCAAAGCAAATAGAACCCAAATAGGGCTCACCAGGCAGCGTATGCGTTTTCAATTTAACGTGACACTTTTCCCAGAAGGGAGATTTTCAGGTGTCTCCAGACATCTAAAGTGATGGATGTTCGCCACCACTAATTCGGAAATATCCATATTTGCTCATTTTCTTTGGAAAAATCTCGATAAATGCATCTTTAAGGGCTTCAATGTGCTTTTGAAGAAGTAGACGTCCCCAAACTTTTGACCTAAAGTTTATTAGCCATTCACGTTTCACATGGGCCGTGGTGCACGGGGACTACTTTCTGAGGCTGTGTTTGTAAGCTTGCATTACTGCGAATGTTTTTAATCTCTCCTACTGAGACAAAGCCTGCTAATAGGACGTGGTACGGTGAATTTGGGCCCAATCGGAGAGAGAGAGCAGATGCGGCGTGGAAGGAAAAGCACCCTCTGTGCGTGGTTCAGTGTAATAACCCCTCCAGCCTTCTCTCTCTCTCGCTCTCTCTCTCTCTCTCTCTCTCTCTCTCTCTCTCTCTCTCTCTCTCCCTGTGGGGAGAGGTAATGAACCTTAAGTGAGGCTGGTGTCTGGTAATGTAATATACACAGGGCCCGTGTCGGGTCTGGATCCAATAATGTGTCATTTGGCCCGTCTGGAACAGATTGGCCCACCGTGATCGGCCTGAACTCTTGCCCGGGTGAGATGCTCTCCGCACCCTAAATCCCCCTGTCCCCAGTACCCCCTCCCCACCGGCCCGATCCCAACTGGCCCGTCACCCCGGCCCGCAACCCTGACCTTCCAACCTGTCAGAGGTCGGCTGTAGCCGTTTAGCCGTGAGCATTACGTGAGCGTATCCCCCAACTAGCCCTTCAGCTGCGTTCCTTCAGGTCTGGACTGAATTTACCTTTTTTTTTTTTTTTTGCAAAAGACACCCACTATCAACAGGTGCACAGCCCTGTTTGTTACCAGAGCCAGACCTGTTAGATATCAGTGAAAATAAACACGCTTCTGACAGTCCGCTACGCTTGCCATGTTTTTATAAATGGGGCGGCAAAGAGAGGAGTTCTGCTGCTAGTATTGTTTGGAAACAGTGCGGTGGACGTTTAAAGGATGTTTCGGATTTTTTCCCCCCGCAGGTCAGGTTTGGCTTCAGGTTAACTGTGAGCTCTATAAAAGCGTGTTTTCTCGGAGATAAGTCACTTCTTATACATACAAATCCGTTTTTGGTTTGGGAGCCAGCTAACTGTTCAATATTACGAGCCATGTCAGTCCTCATTTCCTTCCGACTGGTTCAGCGAACGCCTTCGATCGGCACGCGCCATGATGCTTCCTGCATGTGCAACCGAGCAGCCATTGGTTTTAACCCATAAAAACCATTGGTGAACGTAGACGGACTGTGGGCATGGCATGTTTAACTCTTTCAATATCAAAGGCTGATTTCCCAGACCTACATTTAAGACTTATCCATGACTGTTTTGAATTTTATAGTCTCTGAGAGTCCATATGTATACGGTCCATTCATGAATACAATATATAAAATGAGTGTGGGCCCACACCCTACATAACCATATAATGGATACGTTTCCTAGAATTTACTAAATAACTATTAAATGTAAATAATTTAATTGCTAGTAATTATTAAATATATATATCTTCTTTTTTCTGTGTGATTTCTCTGCAGGTCTGCAGGTCTTTCCATGCTGAAAACTCCTATTTTGAATTTCTACCACTTATTTATTAATCATTATTAATATATTTATTAAACCAAAGCCAGGTTAATTCATTTTATTACATTCTCAGAAAGTTCAGGTATTAAAGTGTCCCAGTTGTCCACGCCTCCCTGAGACTTCCAAAGAGCAGACAGTGGTGACCTGGTGTTTAGGTTCAGGACCAGGATCAGAAGGTCATGAATCCCAGACCAGCAGGCTGCACTGAGGTGCCCTTGAGCGAGGTACTGTTCCCATCACTGCTCCCCAGGCACTGTATATGGCGAACTGTTGCACGGTGTGTGGGTTAAATGCAAAGGATGCATTTTGCTGGGCTTCAATGTGAGCTGTTTCACAATGACGGAAAAAAAAAATGCATTTATAATTTTAAAGTCGTGCCTCAGATCCAGGGCTTTTGCTTATTATTCCATTTTAGCACAGTTTATGAAAAAGATGCATATCATTCCCTCATTTAATGAACACAACTGGATCATGATTTTGAGAAAACATGAACATTGTTTGCCTTGATTAACAACCCAGGCTGTACAGTAACCTTTTTAGACAGAAATCTGAGGTGAAGAGGTAAAAAACACAAACTCTCCAAAGGCCAATGATAAAAATAATGGCTGAATATAAGACACAGGCACTTAGATCATCCAAAGATCTGTAAACTAAACCAGCGACTGATGAAATTCCTTGGATACACTGAACGGCTTTTAATGTTTCATCAGATTATGACTCACGCATGATCTCTTGTTGCTAGGATACACTGATTGCGAAACATTAATCCTGATCAAAAAAAAAAACCAAAAAACAATCAAATACGTCTGATCATTTCCTGTTCGAATCTTAGACAGGAACGGGAAAATCCAAATTTGTACCCTCACCCATCTGCTTTTGGGTTGTCCACCCAGAGGACAACCAAAAATCCCAGACCCAGTGAACAATTCAAGCAAACATAAAAATGATAAATGTTTAATTAGCCTTTTTTTTTGTTGTTTTGTTTCGTGCGGGTCTATTTTTGTTTACTGTGTTCACTGAAAGCTACGTTAATCAAGTGAAAAGAATGGATGGAAAGAAATATTAACACTTTTGATTCATTCAGTGACTTTATGAACAATAAATGAATATCTATCAGCATTCTTACTTGTAATCGCTGTGAAAATGGTTAATACATTGTTAATTATCTATTACTTTATGCTGTAGTTAACATAGTTCCATGTTAACTACAGCATAAAATAATAGATAATTCATATATAATTAAGGAAATCTAAGAATTAGATTACAGGGTTCTTTAATAAGAAAGACAGAAAGAATATAGAAAAATATATAAAAGAACAAATATAAAGAACGAGGACATCCATATACATGAGCTATATATACATATACATATTTACATGGCAATTAATAAAAAAAAAAGACTATAAAGACAGGAAGACAGGAAAGATAAGGAAAGATAACCATATACATAGTGAGAATATAATAATAATAATAATAACAACAGTAAATAATAATAAATAAGTTATAAATACATTATAAATACATAAATGTACATAATAATAATAATAATAATAATAATAATAATAATAATAATAATAATAATAATAATAATAATAATAATAAGTTGGGTTTAATTTCTCAGGTATGGTCTGCTACTAAAATAAGGTCCCACATTAGGACCCTTTGTGTTTTAAGGTCCCGAAACTGCAGTTTAACGCCGACTGAGCAAAGGAGCGCTAATTTATGAGATATCAAAATAATCTGAGCAGAGAGATCAACAATCCGAGGAACATAAAAAATGGCAAAAGAGACAGAGCGTCGTCCCCAGTGTCCAGTGCAAAGGCTGCTGTGGGACAGCCTCGTCCATGTCCATCCATTCTGGAGCACAAACCTCTTTTCCCAGGAGCCTCTGATTTAAAAGACTTAATAAATGTGATGTAGTGTTCACAGCCATTGGTGAGACAGGAATGTACCCCACTCCCCCCAAAACACAAACACACACACACACACACGCACACACACACACACACACACACACACACACACACACACACACACACACGCACACACACACACACACACACAGTATGAAACAGAATGCATGTTTATGAAAGGAAATGGTAAATCCATTTTGTGGACTAGTACCTCCCATAATTATGGATTTCTTCTATTTACTGTGAATAAATCTGCTGATTTGGCCTCTGTAACCAATCAGACCAGCCCTCAGTTCATCAACAGCAATACTTCTGCAACATTTAGCAGATGCTCTTATCCGGAGCAACTTCCATTTCCTAGTTACAGAGACAGTCTCTCTGCAGCTAACTAGGTTTAAGGATCTTGTTCAGGAACCAATGATGGTAGTGCTGGGGGCGGGATTCGAACCTGCCACCTCTTTGTCAACAGGTGAGACCACCATCACCCCAGGTGTGCTCAGACTTTTTCCTTTTGGACCTTTTCTGTTGGTCTATTATTGGGGAAATAAATCGGTGAAACCTACTCACAACTAGGTTGCCCTGAGGTACCCTTGAGCAAGGTACCGTCCCCGTCACTGCTTCCCGGGCGCTTTCAATAGCTGCCCACTGCTGTACGGTGTTTGAGTGCACGGGTTAAATGCAGAGGTCCAATTTCGTTGCGGTTCACGTGTGCTGTGCTGGGACCTCGCAATGACGAGGGTGTCACTTTCACTTTCACTTTCACTCCACTTAAATGTTGTTAACATGTAAACCAAAGCTGATTGAATGAGAAAATTAAAAAAAAAAAAAGACAAAAGTTCATCAAAATAAAGATTCCAGAGAAAAGGCCCAATGCACTCTTGCTTAAGAATCATGGTGATTGAGAATGGCAGCATTTCTACCCCAAAAAGTTCAACTTGTACAGATTTTTTCTGTGAAAAAAAGGGTGTGAAATAATTTATTTGGAATTTTGCTATTGAATTACGCCTTCCTTTATTACCGCTGGCGATAGCTGATAAATGCAGCTTCTAAAGGTGAAAGTCAGTGAATCATTTATTGGAATATTTTGAGGTATGGGACTTGTATTTTTGGTGGAACCGGAGTCATAAAATGTTCTCATGTTAATCTCTAATACACCAAGGACCAGTATATGAGCCCAGCGCTTTACTCCCATTACTTCAGAACCTAAACATTTGCTGTAATTACTGAATAGCAAGTCTTATGAAGAACAACTGGATAAGCCTTGAGCTCAACAGGTTAATTCCTGATCATCACAAGACATGAATTTTCACTCACTGCTCCGTTCATTCTTTACGTTATGAGCTTAATGAGGCATGGAGTCACTGAATAATCCAGCAGTGGGAATCAGGTTCTCCCAGTGTTGCTCCAGCGTCCTGCCGCTCGAGGTCTAGGCGGTGCAGGTTGTGCTTCCACTCTGAATATCATGGCACACTGTAGGCATGGAAACTCTATACGCCAGGCCGCGCCGTGCCAGACGGCAGGGATTGTGGTCAAGTCTGCAATCCAGCCGTGCTGGAGTGCGTGCTGCGGATTGGGATCGGACTCAGTGCGCGTTCACTAATCAAAACGCAATTTGCTTTTTGCGGCCAAGGCCCACCGCCGAACATCAGGAGAGAACCCAGAACGAGCAGGATTTATGACGTGCCTGCCAGCTTTTTCTTCCCTGGTGCAAACCTCTCGCCAAACACACACACACACTTTTACTTGTTTTCGGGGCCCTTTGGGCCCATTTTTGGGACCTATATTTCATATAGATGAATGGATGACGGTTTGGATGGATGGATGGAAAGATGGATGGATGGATAGCCAGATGGATGGATGGATGGACGGATGGATGGATGGATAGCCAGATGGATGGATGGATGGATGGATGGATGGATGGATAGATTGATGGATATTGGAAGTATGGTCAGATGTTTATGTACCTATCTATCTATCTATCTATCTATCTATCTATTTATTGGTCTGTCTGTCTGGCTGTCAGTTTCTCTGTTTGTCAATCTATCTATCTATCTATCTATCTATCTATCTATCTATCTATCTATCTATCTATCTATCTATCTATCTGTTTGGTCATATTTGTCCTGTAAGTGTACAAAAACAAACCCACTGACACACACACTCTTGACCACATGATGGAGTTCAGAAACACAGGCCCCAACATGGCTGCCCCACAGATGGCTCCCATTACAGGCTCCATACAGTAGCCATTCTTTTTCACTTACACCCCCTCCCATCGACCCAACCCCCTCACTGAGCCCGCAGCCCCCCCCACCTCCCCTTGTCCTCTGTGACGCTTATTAGAAATGTAACATACTGGTCGGGGAGTTTGTTACTGATTTATGTGGCACAGGTGCTCCTTTTAAAATCTGTGCGGGGCGAGCTTCAGCCTGCGGAGCTGTAAACGCACCCAGGCCGTGCAAGGCCAGTAACAGTGCAGGCCCTGTGCTCCACAAACTCAGCCCCAGCATATCACTGTGCATTAGGTCATGCAATTAGAAATGAACAAGTCAGCGCTGACATCTCCTGAACTAGGTTTACAAGCTCGTAATGAACGTTTGCCCTGGAATCAGCCCTGCAATTAACAAACCTGGAGTCCTCTTGCCACTGGACGTTACTATGACTGAAAATTTGGGATGAATTCCGCCCAGTTGGCACGATATTCTGTAACATGTCTTCCCAGGATGCTGATGGCCTCTCCATTTCTGTTGTGTACTGAAAGCATTTAGATATTACAAGCCAAAAACAGGTCAGCTCACATTCCATCCGACTGTACATTAGAAGTTTGAAAGATAATGATATCATGTTGCGTGTTGACACTGAAATGATGTCAGATGCTGGCCAATGCTCTACAAAGTGAGCTAAAACTGGTTTGAGCAGCATAGATGCTGGATTTGTTCAAACAGTGGAGGTTTCACAGAAAGAGCAGGACTCCGTCGGCCTTTTTACTAAGAATAGAACTTGACAAACTCAAGTAGTCTGGTATAACATGAGCCAAAGTGTCCCCACAGCAGCCAAAATGCAATCTAGCGTTTGCAAATATTCAAAATTGGCTTGTTCTCTCTGGCACTAATGTGGGGCGGTCCAGTGTGTCCTTAGGACTCACTAATTTGGTGTAAAGTCTGGTTAGTGTACATATTTTAGGAAAGGGATTAACGTTGCCATAGTTAATAAGCACAGTCGCTCACCATTAGCACCAATTGTAGACCAGTGCTGATCTTAACCCCTGTGCCCCCTGGTTGGGGCATGATTGTCTCATGATCAAGACCCATAAATTACCATCTTCACGTCTCTTTGCACCTTTATGTACTATGTATGCATACTTTGAGTGACAGTCAGTGTTGAGGTGACGGGCTGGTTACCAGGGCAGTTCTGGGAGTAGCTCCTGTGAACCCCTAAACCCCAAAACCTCCCATCTCTGGTAAGAATAAGTGACTCCAATAATGGATTGAGGGAAGAGAAACAGTCCAGGTTTTGTCTTTTCTTCCTTTTCCCAGTTAAACTAGTGAATGTTGAACTGTAGTGTAATACTAGATATTTGAATTGGGAAATAGCATGGTTATTACATAGTTATAACTGTGTATTAGCAGTATTCATTAGTTAGTCAGAGAGAGAGAGAGATTACAAAAGCACACCAGCATGCTGACCATACATAGCTTTGATGGACAGTCCTAGATAGTCTGAATGTGCAGTTTGAAGCAGAATAGAACAGATGAAATTCATTCTGTTGAGCTAAATTTAAATGTGATGAAAACTCCCTTACAGCCTCAGTCTGGTCCATGACTTGGACGGAAACCAATGGTGATGGCCATGCATTAAAAAAAAAACTGAACTGAGAAACCCTTTAACCATTACTGGTCACATGTCACTCTTTCTGTGGATGGATATTGGTAGGCCGGTTCTGGGAGTCTTCTCAGAAAAAGGACTTTACAGTCCCTCTGTAGCACTTGAATAACAAAACTTTATTCTTTTACTGGAGCTGCAGCACAAATCTGTGCTGTGATGTTTGGAGTTGGACTTTTGTTCATTCCTATCCACTCGACAACGTCTATCCAGTGCATCATGTCGCCTCTCTGTCTCCTGTGAGTTGAAAGCATTACTGGAATACAGTCTATTTAAATATGAGTCTGTACCCTGCTGACCCATTTCCCTGAGCATTTACAGCGATGGACACCATTTGGATGCTTTTGAATTTTAGTTTTTTTAATCTAAGACATTTTTCAGTCCATCCATACACTAAAATATGTTGTCCAAACTAAACTGAATGGAGAAACTACATATACTTATACACTTTATAGCCAAAAGTATGGGGACGCTTAACCATCACATCTTTATGAACTTGTTGATCTCATTCCAAAACCATGAGCTTTCAGAATTGGTTCTCTTTTGTAACTATTCCAGTTTGCACTTTTCTGTGTTTGAGGAAAAATTGTGCCCATTTAATCAAATGAACACCAATGCTGGATGAGAAGAACTGCCTTGAAATGGACACTCCTTTGCAGCCCAAACACGTTTGATTGGACTGAGTTCAGGGCTCTGTACTCGCTAACTGAGCTTATTTTTCCTCCTCCATTCTGGTGCAATCTGGTGGAGGGGCTTCTTCTGGTGTCTATGAAGATTCCACCATCAGAGCTCTGGATAATGAAGCAAAGAACACATTTTGACTGATCCAGAGCCAAGTGATGGAATGCTTTACACCTTCTCAGCCAACACTTGGCATTGTGTATGGTGATCGTGAGCTTGTTTGCTGCTGTTAAGCTTGGGAAACCCATTTCATTATGCTTCTGAAGTACAGCTCTTGTGTTGATATTTCTTCCAGAAGCACCTTAGTTGGTCTGAAGATGAGCTTTCAGCTTCATCAATAAGTTTTGTCTGGTCTGCTGGTTTGGACCAGTGCTGTTGTTGCTCATAAACAGCAATAGTGAAGGTAAAGGAGCTTTCTTCTGTTTTTATTCTGATACAATATTCTCACAATGAAGTCTCAAATGTAGGATTTCTCTCAGACTGTTAATTCGGAAGGTAAGAGAGAAGCCATCTGTCAATCAAAAACAGGTTGACAAAGAACAATAATTAATGAACCACAACAATCTTTGTTCCTAGACAACAGGCGAAACTCTTCAGCAGGAAAAAATGTAAGTGAAAGTGACTATTCTCGTCTTTGCTAGGTCACAGCACAGCACAACAAAATTGGACCTCTGCATTTAACCCATGCAAACACCGTGCAGCAGTGGGCAGCTATGAAAGTGCCCAGGGAGCAGTGACGGGGACGGTACCTTGCTCAAGGGTACCTCAGGGCAACCTACTGTTTGAACCCACAATTGTCCGATCCTGTGGCCAACTCCCTAACCACTAGGCCAGCGCAGCCCTTGGATGTATTGAGAGAAATCATGGATCACATACACACTATGAAGTGTGCAGGTGGGAAATGGTACTGGGACAATACACAGAACACATGAGTGTGAATGAAAGGGAGGAAAGTGGAGTGGTGAGGATGGAGGGAGTAGAGGTGATGAAGGTGGAGGAGTTTAAAAACTTGGGATCAACAGTTCAGAGTAACGATGAGTGTGGAAGAGAGATGAAGAAGAGAGTGCAGGCAGGTTGGAATGGGTGGAGAAGAGTGATCTGTGACAAAGGGTACCAGGTTATCGGACAGTAGTGAGACCAGCTATGTTGTATGGGTTGGAGACGGCACTGAAGAAAAAACAGGAGGCGGAGCTGGAGGTGTCAGAGTTAAAGATGCTGAGATTTTCTTTGGGTGTGACGAGGATGGACAGGATTAGAAATATGAGAGGGACAACTCAGGTTGGACATTTTGGAGACGAAGTTAGAGAAGCAAGGTTGCGTTGATTTGGACATGTCCAGAGGAGAGACGAGGATCATAATACAAAGAGGAGGTTTATGGACGGGGTGACATGCAGGTGCACGGTTCGAAGGAGGAAGATGCAGAGGACAGGAAGAAGTTGTGGCAACCCCTAAACGGGAGCAGCTGAAAGAAAAAGAGGAAGAAGAAGAAGAAGACTGGGACATTACACAGCATCAAAGGAAACATATATGGAGTGATGTAATGGGAATGATTTGAGGAGAAGTTAATCTCATTTGCGTGACGATGGACGTTTCAGCAGTAAAATCAAACTAAAAAATCTACAGTCTGTCTGACAGTCTGACATAAATCACATCTAAAATGTGTGGAAAAACTAAAGTCCAACATTCATTGCCTTGAAGATGATTTGCCAAATGGAATGGATCAGTACTAACCCATAATAGAGGAAAATAAAACGTGCTTCTTCTAGTGTAGATGCAAAGTTTCAGTGTCGTTTATTTTTTTGTTCTCTGCATTTTTTCTCTAAATTATTTATATTGAATATAATGACCACATTAGCACGACAATATTAGTGTTTCTATTTGGTAATAAATATTTTGGACTAAATGCAATGTATTAATATTAAAATTAATAGTAATTACATTTTACATTTAATTTTAATTACACTAATTATATTTGAAGTGTTTATATAAGCACTGAAACATGAATAAGATTGCCTGCATAAATAAAAAAAAGTAACACAAATTTCTTTTTAAGTTTTATAATTCCATTACACTGTAAACCAACCCTCAGTAGAAAATGATGATTTAAAAATCTAATTTTTAAATAAGATTTTTTAATATATATATGTTTATTTAATGTTCTCTGTGTAAAACTACAAGCCAAAAAAAAAAAAAAACAGTAAAAAATGTTTTTGCTGACTCGGATCTCTAAAGCTGCCATTTTCCTGAAAATACTGGTTTTAAAAAGTTTTTTTTTTCTTTTTTTTCTGTATCTTACTATGAAATGCTTCTTATTTATTCATTTATTTACAGAAATTGCTGGTGGATCTGCACTTTTCTACACATCGTACGGAACCTACTAACCTAGATACGATCATATACCGTATCAAGGACTCTATAGGACTCTACACAAGAACTTTAGAGAGTGAAAAAGAAAGGAGAGGCCTTTGGAATATGTTTATTTTTGGCAAGCAGCTCATTTGATTGTCACGGAGAGTTTCCATGGTATTAAAGAGACTAAGAAGTAAGAGATTGTGTAACTCTTTCATATTCATAGCATTATAAACACACACACACACACACACACACACACACACACACACACACACACACACACACACACACACACGCACACACACACTTGTTGAAGTTTCCAGTTCAGGGCATCACATTTCAGGGGCCTCTCACCTTCTGAGCTGTTGCTGTCGAGGGTGACCTCCCCCTCCCTCCAGTATTCTGTGTCACAGTCCATGTCTTCCCTTTGTCTCTGTGTCCCGTCTCTCTCTGGTTACACACAGCGCACAAGACGACATCCAGGAGGACACCTAATGCTGAGGCTGTGACAGACACATGGTCACACACACACACACACACACACACACACATGGTCACACACTGAGTGATTGATGTTCAGCGTGGCCTCTCCTTGTCCCCCACGTGTACCCCCTCAGTCAGCGGGATGGCGTAGCATTTCATGAGTTCTTCTGCATGGCGCCCTGGATTCTGCAGCTCCAGCCCGGCCCATCCTCCTCTGCCCTCATTCCATACACGCCTTCAGCTCGATCCCTTTTTCCATCAGGTCCAACCAGGTCACGGCGATTCGTCTCCAGTATCTGATTTATCAGACATATGCACTAGGTACGGTCTTCTTCATTCCTCCAGCATTCATCTCCTGCAATAAGCTCCTCGAAACCACCTGTGCATATCTGATACCGGTGGACGTCTCTCATTGTGCTGTCTACACAGCCCATGGTGTTGATTTATACACTCCCAGAAGAACGGCATCATTCAGGGCACTGATATCGTCACTGGGGTGGAACCTCAGGTGTGGATCCGGGGCCATTTTTTATGAACTTCACTTGAATATTAACCTTTTTTATACAGTAAACAGTCAAGTCAACTTTATTTATAAAGCGCTTTTTACAACTGTTGTTGTCACAAAGCAGCTTTACAGAATCCGGGTCCGAGCCCCAGTTGGGTGAGCCGAGGGCGATAGAGGGATGAAAAAACTCCCCAAAACGAGAGGAAGAAACCTTGGGAGGAACCAAGAACCAAATGGGGAACCCATCCTCCTCTGGTCGAAATCGGAAACAAAAAAGGAAACTGAGAATCCTGAATTACTCAATGTTAAAAATAAGGGTGCCAGTGATGCTCTTCTTTTATTCATTCAAGAATCTTTTTATTGTCCAGTTTTATTCTCCAGTGTGTCCAGCCACACATTTCAGGATACAAATTGACATAAAAGATGCAGACATACCTCTACATCTTTCATTCTTTAAGGTCCACACTTTACGATTCAGTCAGTTTACTGATGAAACACCACATCCATAAACACAGTCCTCGATGTTTCAGCCTCGGTGGGACACCATTAGTGTATTTTGTGCTTCCTCCTCATAATGCACTTCATCCTGACCTTCTGCATTGACCCCAGACCTTCAGGCAGGTAGACACTTCCTCCACACCTTTAACCTCTTCTCATCACTCCAGGTCATCTGTCTCACCTGACCCCAGCATCAGTCCAGCTCAGCTCTTCAGGCTGGGACACATTCCAGTCAGGAGACAGCAGGGAGGAATGCTAGCAGACCGTGCTAATCCCTGCCAGGCGGAGGGCACACCTGTCGGGACGATGCGGGGCCCGGGGGGACCGGTAGCATGGGGCCTGTGACCTGATCCTGTGTTGGATGAAGGCTGCTGCCATAGAATGATTCAGTGCTAATCGGAGAGACGACTGGTGTATAAACCTTAGAAAGACGACCGAATGCTACACTGTGGTGTGTGTTAAGAAGAACTGGCATTTTAGCGACTGTGAAAAGCACTGAGATTACAATCTCAGATTTTGACGTTTATTTTTGTTTACACAATATAGCATAGAACTTTCAAATATAGCATTTTATATAGCAAATATAGCACCTTAACTGTCCTAGGCCGCAGAAAAGAACACTGCACTGCAACTTACATTTCCTTTTTAAAGAAAGTTTTTAAAAAATCAGGGCAGTTTTGTGCTGTTCCACTGAGGGCTCCAGTGTCCAGTCTTTTTGGACTTTGTAAAAATGCACATCCATCTTTGGATGTGCAGTCTTTTTGGTCTTTTTGGACTTTGTAAAATCAACCCATAAAAATAAACCCTGCAGTGAATGGCTTCTTGCAGCACTCATTTGAAGTGAAAGTGACTACTCTCGTCATTGTGAAACGCAGTACAGCACAACACAACTCAACCTCTGCCTTTCACCCATACACACACGTGCAGCAGGGGGCAGCTATTGAAAGCTCCCAGGGAGCAGTGACTGGGACAGTACCTTGCTCAAGGGTACCTCAGAGCAACCTACTGGTGAGGGAATCGAACCCACACACTTCTGATCTGGGGAAACTCCCTACGCACTAGGCCACCGCTGCCCCTGGAAATTGGAAACAGGAAACAGTTATTGTTCTAAATATGGTTGTTAGCCACCACTAGCAATCCCATGGTGCCTTGCGATGAACATGTCACTCAATGTGCTCAAGAGGCAACGGTGGCCTAGTGGTTAATTGACCCCAGGATCGGAAGGTTGTGGGTTCGAATCCCAGACCAGTAGGTTGCCCTGAAGTACCTTTGAGCAAGGTACTATCCCCATCACTGCTCTCTGTGAAGAAGCTGCTGCACAGTGTGTATGGGTGAAAAGCAGAGGTTGAATTTTATTGTGTATCTCTGTGTATATCACAAATAGTCACTTTCACTTCAAAATGCTTGGCAGCTCCATTGCATAATGGAAGAGCCTGTGATCGACCCAGTGACTGCCCCATGGATGCACGGATCGTGTGGCTGTGTTTCACAATGACACTTAGTCACTTTCACTTACAGTTCAAATGTGAAATTTCTCCCTCAAAAATAAAAACAAAAAAAAGAAACACTTGCATGGGCAGAAAGATCGCAGAGGCCTCCGAAAGTAAATGCGTTCAAGGGTGAAACACCCTTCTCGGCCCATCCTTCTGCCCTGTTGTAAATGCCCACTTGGTGGACAGTCAGGCCCATGTATAAAACCTAATCTGAACTTCATGCAGGTTCATCGATCAATGGAAGTGCGGTGTTATTATCCCACCAACAATAAGATGGTTCTAGTTACACCCAGAATATGACGAAAACTCAAATAATGTGCTGGAAAAAAAGTGCTTCTGTTGTTATCAATAGAAACAGTCGGAGATCTCATGGTGACAGATGGCTGTCAGATGATCCTCCATATGCATTCGTGTCGTGGTGTGAAGCACCTTGGCTTCTTTTCTTGGCCAAATGGTTTCATGGCTGAGCCCAAAGTGTGAAAGTTACAAAGCCATGCCATTGTCATACCTTACAGAGTCACAGCACGACACCTGCATCCTGTAGTCAACTGAACGGCATGTGCTGCTCGGCCTGCAGGCCTGTTTGTGGTGTGATCCGTTTCGGCAGGGGGTTCTTACGTTTCATCATTAAACAGGACCGTCCAGCTGCTTCCTCTCTGGGGCCTAGTGAGCATTTAGGATTTCTCTCATAACTGCGTGCATCTTTAAAGATGATGCCATGCTCGGTTTATGTTCTGCAAGCTAAATCACTTTGACATGATGTGTGGACATGTTGTTGCTGGCCTTCATAAAGATATCACATTAACACGGCTGTGTGTGTTGAGACTATGATGAGCTTTACGTGCTAAAATTGTCAGTGTTGATTTGAGATGATAGTTGCGGGACGGTGAGTGTGGCCAGCGTCCAAGCTTAACAGACACAGCGGTGGTGCTGTTTGAAGCGGTGATGAAGTTTTAAGTGCTCTAGGGACAGATGATGGCTTTAGACTAACTGTATTGTCAATATAGATATAGTGTCTAGAGCTACAAGGTTCTACATGAAAGGGTTCCATCACCAGTAAACTAACCACTGGCCTGGTCATCTGGAGTCTGTATCTGCATCTGCATCTGCACTTCGTGTCTTAAGTTAGACGACTTGGTTCTGCTTGAAGGCTGCAAAGTGCCTAAAGAGACAAGGTTCTAGATAAAGGAGTTCCAAGCACTCAGCACTCAGCATCAGCAGCAAACTAATCACCTGATCATCTGAAATAATCTACACCTGTTTCTTCAGTTTCAGTTTCTCTTCCTGCTTCAGTTTACTGTGCGACTAAACAAACCAAGAACATCTACACATTTAGAAACCATTTCCCCGTTTGATTGGGAGGGCCTGTGATCAAACTGGGACTCCTAGGCCAAACCCACAATCAATGAAGTTCAAATTCAACGTGTCTTAATAAATGCAGTTCTTAAGGAATATGGATGACTGTCATGTTCCAACGAAACGTGTTTATCCAGCTTCCTTGGGCATCTTCATTCAAGCTTCAGCAGCCGTGCATTCCACCTAACCAGCCCAGAGAGATGGCTAATAATGTGTGCAGAGGAGGTTCTCTTCCCCCTTTCCCCATCCCCTCGTCCAAGGTTATTTAAACTCCACCAACCGTTCCTTCGACATCTCAAATCCCCTTTCAGCGTGGGCAAGAGCCGCAAGGCCTGTCAGAGGAACGCTGCTTTGCATGTAGCTCTGATTATTATCTGCGCTAGAAATTACTAACAGCTGCCCCCTTCACGGCTGACGTTCACATCGTTTATGTATCAAAACTGTTGGAATGCGAACAATTACCGCTTTCATTTTCTCACAGAGCGCCCCTAACACAGTTTACATAAACCCTCCTCTTTAAAATCTTTGTTTAAAAGGTTTTTACGGGCCTCCGGGGTTGGCCGCTGGAGAGGAGGAATTTGCTTCGGTGGTCGTGTTCTCGCCATTGTAGCAGCCGTCTTTTCAGACAGGGGTAAGAGGAGAGGACTCAAAGACATTCTCACCACCCTCTCCTTGCACGCACATGGACACACAACCCCTGAAGGACAAGCAAAAGGTCAGCGATTTGCTGTTGGTCATCGATTTCATTCTGAGCACCGATACCGCTGCTTAATAGAGCCTTTCTGAGGCTTCGCACCAGAGCACACATGGAGTGCCATACCACCCACCTCCAAGGCCCAGCGAAGGTTAAATCGAGCCAGATTCACATGCGAATCACCCTCTCTCACGATTGCCGCTCTCCGGGGGTCACTCCGGGGTCAAACCGCAGAGAGCGGAGGCAGGAAACGAGCGCAGGCCGAGAGCCCGAGCATGAGTGTGTTATCTATCTCGACATGCGTGATTTGATTTGCTGCGTGTGAGCCAAACATGGCTCACGTTACGGAGTCGTACAGCTCTGGCGGACACATGTGCGATGATAAGTCGTGGCAAGGAGCTCGTAACGTCCCTAATGTGGTGACATGCTCGTTTTCAATTATACTAGACGCTGTAAAGTCATGGCATGCACATGTGGCAATTCACAAGTGCACCTGCATGAGGCTTGAACTGGTGTGTGTGTGTGTGTGTGTGTGTGTGTGTGTTTCTGTTTTCATAGGTTTTGCAGGACATCTTTCTTTAAAAAGAGGTCCTTCAAAATACAACACAAATAGATTAAATGTGTGTATGTTATGTATTATATAATGTGTGTGTGTGTGTGTGTATATGTATATATATTGTGTGTTTGTGTGTATATATATATATATATATATATACTGTGCAAAAGTATTGAGCTTACCCTCGGCAAGTTCAGTAAATTGAATGTTCAATGAACAAACATTTTAGAGCTCCAGTTTGCTAAGTGCCTAAAGATACCAGGTTCTAGATAAGGAGGCTCCACCCACTCAGCATTCAGTATCAGCAGTAGAAGAATCACCTGACCATCTGGAATCATCTGCTCCTGGTTCTTCACGGCTTCATGTCTTAAGTTAGACGCTTTGTTCTGCTTGAAGGTTCAGACGTAGATCACTGTGTGGATTAACCAATACAGAACTATCAAACTGCTCAGGTACAGAGACTGGACTGAAAATGAGAGACAACAACACTGTCCTTCAGGAAGATCTGCAGAATTATCTTTAATCCTTAATTATTCATTAGTTATATTATATGAATTATTCATCCATTGGCTGCACATTAAAACCAATTCACAAATAGTAGGAGTGGTTATGGCTTCATTTTCAGAAAGGACTCCAGGCTTCATTAGATTTATTAGTAGATTAGGCTTAATTAATAGCCTTTGTTTATCTGTTTCTATATTGCTACCATTTCAATTCTCTTTTCAAATCAATCCGCTATGAAAGGAAACAAGCTAAGAGATGTAAATTAACTTTACTTAGAGGGACAAATATTATTTATTACTGTAGCATTTCGATTTAAAATAATTTAAAAAATGGCAAAAAATGGCATCTTGGTAAGCACAGTGGACCAGGTAATGGATGGATGGATGACTGGCTGGATGGATGGCTGGCTGGATGGATGGATGGATGGATTGGATGGATGTATGGATGGATGGCTGGATGGATGGATGGCTGGATGGCTGGATGGCTGGATGGATGGATGGATGGATGGATGGATGGATGGATGGCTGGATGGATGGATGGATGGATGGATGGATGGATGGATAGATGGATATTATCACCAATATTTTGGTTCAATCAGATCCAAACCATTGAATTTTCAAATCATCCATTGAACCCATACACTTACAAGCATCATGTAATGGTTAATAATACCTAGTTAGACAGTCACTAGTCCTGGCCTTGTATTAAAACCAGTGTGTGTGTGTGTGTGTGTGTGTGTGTGTGTGTGTGTGTGTGTGTGTGTGTGTGTGTGTGTCAGTGTGTGTGTAGAGTTTGGCAGGCTCTTTGTCAGCAGTTCTACCACAGACGAGGAATACCTTACACATGCTCTCACCGTTTAACCCATAATTATTACAATTGGAATAATACTCATATTAATGGCGTCAAATTGCTTCCAAATGGACTTTCAGTGCACATAAGTGACAAATATGTCTAGAATATCAGGCTGTGATGTGGTGGTTCTCAGGGCTTTTTCTAAAGAATTAACGTCATGTCACAGGCAGAGTTAATGAGGCGCTGGAAGGGCTCACAGACGCTCCTTTGATTGTCTTGATCGAGTAATTTCATTTCACCAAGCTGGATCTCCGTGCCGCACCTTTTCCAGCCCTGGCGAGGCAGTGCGGCCGCGGTCTCCCTTCTTCCTGCAGCCGTCCTGTTTGTGCGACCCGTGAGCGCTCTGTCCTGCGAAAGGCTTTTTTTCGATGTAAGCTGGGAGTTGCTTTGATAGGCTCGCCTCCCGGGTTTGGCCTTAAAGCCAAACAGGACAAAATGCCACAGATTTAAAGACTTTTATTGCCTCTGACATATTAATCCTCTTTTTTCTTCCCCATTCCTGGTCAAAATGTTTGATTCATGCCTTGCTGGCCACCCCAGGATACCTAAGCTGTAATAAACGTATTATTTATTATCGTTATTATTTAGATCTATTTGACAGCACATTTTCCTGTCCATCAGAGACACGTTCTCAATCATCCCTTAAGCAGGACGGAGGGGAAGACCATCATTTCGGAAAGAACAAAAAGGTTTGGTGTTTTAGATTTAGATTTATTATTGATTTCCTATAAAAGAAATTTTGAATCAGTTTTAATGAAATATGTAATTCATGCTGGAACTTTTATATTCTGTTCTATCTATCTATCTATCTATCTATCTATCTATCTATCTATCTATCTATCTATCTATCTATCTATCTATCTGTCTGTCTATCTATCTATCTATCTATCTATCTATCTATCTGTTTATAGTAATGGAGAGTTGTTTTTGATAAAAAAGATAATTTGTCAGAATATTTCATGTATTAAATCAGTGTGTGTATGTATATGTATATATATATCATTAACGAACTCTGTAAACATCTCCTAAACTGTCAACATGCCTTTTTACTCGAAGCAGTAATGAGAAAATGATCAGCTCTGCTCATTGTTGGGAATATATTTACTTTTATTTATTTTTATTCCGACTGCTTTCGCATTATTGAGAATAACTTTAATTCCAAATGTGTTTTTGGGCCCGTTCTTCAGGATCATCTGCTAGATTTATAAATCTGCTGGTTATCAGTCTTGCCTGTTTGAATGGGAAACAGTTAGAAGCAACATGCTAATTTATTTTTGTGGGATTGTTGGGCAAATATAAACGCTGCCAGGTCAGTTCACAGTCTAGGCTTTAATGTGACACTTCAAATCGTGCAGATTCATGAATCATGGACGTCTTGCTGCATGGGAACCAACACGGGGATATGGCTGTGATCCAGCGCATGCAGAATGATCCTTCCTCTGGGCAGCGAGGCTGTAGAGCATTCATGCATACAGTCTGAAGACATTATGTACCAGAAATCTGAGAATTCAGAAAACAAACGAGCGTTTAAGGGTGTCTGTGTGAACTGCTGGCAGACTAAAACACATTTCCTGTTACTGAACAGACTGAACACGTTTCATTTAACATTATAATAATTGAATGTCATAATTAAATAATGCGAATTACAATAGTGCAACCTATGTAACCATGTAATAAATGAATAACAGACTAATTAAATAAAAACTTACGTAAATAAATCATGCTTTAAATTTGATGAACAGCAAAAAGTTATTCAATCCTTTTGTATTCTTCCTTATTAATCAAATTTTTAATGTAATAGTTTTCCTTTTACATATTGGTTCCTTTTCTGTTTTCTTATTCAGGAAAAAAGAATGTATTATTTAATAAACTGCATCGATATTCAATTTAAAATTATGGATTTACGTGTTTAATACGTGTAATTGTAAAAAATGAATATTACTTTTATTTTTCACTTGTTTGCATAAATGAAACTAAACATTCTTTTGTTTTTAAAAAAATATTTTACACAGCATAATTTTTTTTTCCCTTGCACAGCAGCATAAACAAGTTTAACAAAAAAACATTTGCTTCTGTTTATTAAAAAAAAAATGTAAAAAAATTATTAAAAATGAAACAAAATCAGAATCAAAGCTTTTAGAAACATTTTCTGATTTATTTATGTACTTATTTATTTAGTTCGTTATTTTATTACTTTATCAACTCACCACACCTTTATATCTGATTTGTTTATTTATTTAATTGTCTGTTTATTAATTTAGTTTAGAACGTACTACACCCTTTTAATGTATGTCCAGTTTATTTATGTATGTATTTATTTGTTTATGTATTTATTTGGTTAGTTTGTTCGTTAGCTCATTAGTTTGTTAGTTTGTTAGTCCTTTAGTTAGTTCATTCGTTAGTCAGTCAGTCTTTCAGTCAGTCAGTCAGTCGGTTAGTTCGTTCGTCAGTCAGTCAGTCAGTCTTTCAGTCAGTCAGTCAGTCAGTTAGTCAGTTAGTTAGTTCGTTAGCTCGTTAGTTCTTTAGTTCGTTAGTTAGTTGGATGGTTAGTCAGTCAGTCAGTTAGTTTGTTCGTTAGTCAGTCAGTCAGTCAGTCAGTCAGTCAGTCAGTTAGTTGGTTAGTTAGTTCGTTGGTTCGTTGGTTCGTTAGTTCGTTGGATGGTTAATCAGACAGTCAGTCGGTTGGTTAGTTAGTTAGTTAGTTAGTTAGTTAGTTAGTTAGTTAGTTAGTTAGTATAGGGTTACTTCATTACACCCTTAAAATGTACGATGTTCTAAGAGTCCTCAGAACCATCTCGACTCTGACCCTTCTGCAGGCTGGAGGTGGAGAAGGAAAAAAATGGCAGGGGGCAGCATCAAAGAAGACGCTGGACCACTGCTCTCCAAATGTCCGACCAAGACCCCATCAAGAGCACCCCAGACTTCACTCTTGACAAAGAGCAACATGGAAGATTCCAAAGTCAACACCCTTTTACTCCACCACCCCCCCGCCCAGCCCAGCACCTCAAAAAACGCTTCTGTGTTGTAGCCTTTTGGTCGTGGCCTCAAACGCTTGGGGTTTGGGGGGGTGGGGGGGGGGGGGGGGTGTTGGGGGTATGGCCATTAAAAAGACCTCCAGTGGTATTATAGTCCAGCATTTTTTTCCCCTGTGGACAGAAATAACATCATATACTCCCCCTCCCCATCACAAAGAATAAAAAAAAAACTCCCACCCACCCACACAGTTAAGTGGTGATTAATGGCTTTCTGTCCCGAGGAGTGATGGGGATGTCCCGCCGCCGGACTCCTGAGGAGTCCTGAGGAGATCTAGCAGTGTGTTACGGGGCCTGAACCTGAACACTACCACCACGCTGGCCTTTGAAGCGGCGGGACGCCTCGCTGGAGCGGAGACCGCAGTGGACCTGTTCTGATCTTCACCATGGTTGTTCTCAATAAAGCAAATTCAGCGTTCTTTAACCTGAAGCAACAGTTGAACCCTTTTTTATGCTGCAGAGAAAATTTTTTTTCTTCTTCTAAAATACTATTCTGTCATAAAGAAGAACGATCGAAGCAAGCAAAGCACCATCTACGAATTCAAATGGCCCTCTGAGCGTTTATGACTCCATCTAGACCCTCTTACTTAACTAATCCATCTTTAGAAATCAATTAATGGTGTACATGATGTGTGACACACACACCCACACTTATCAAAGCACATAATTACAAGAGATTAATTCGCGATCCATTTTAATACCATGCACCGTGCAGCCATATCCAGTGATGAGGGGCAGTGATGGGGACGGTACCTTGCTCAAGGGAACCTCAGGGCAACCCACTGGTCTGGGATTGACCTGGGTGACCTCTAACCTGGCCTGGTCTTTTTTGAGACTTGGACACTGTAAAGTAAACCCATAATGATCATTTCTCCATGCTGGAAGCAGGTTGTTTGTCCCCCACTATCAATCCCATTGTGTTCTGACTTCCAATCACAGACTTCTGATCTGAAGGATAACCTGAGATCCCATTTTTCCAATCTGTAGATTCATATTTTTTAGGTCAGAGCCCAAATAACAGCCTGAACCTGATGAATAATGTGCTCAGAGCCCAGAAAGTCTGAACTACACTTTCTCATTAACTGGCAAAGCTCAAAAGTGAAAGTGACTATTCTTGTCATTGTGAAACGCAGCACAGCACATATAAAGAGAAATTCAGCCTCTGCTTTTTCACCCACACACCGCACAGCAGGGGATCTACCGATTCCTGGGCCAACTCCCTAACCACATGGTCACAGTTACCCCAGTAGCTTAGCAGAGGATGATTTCATTTCTGACACCATCCTTTCTGCAACCTTCTAAAGAAATAAACATGAAAAAGAGATTTTACCGGTGAAGACCAAAGCCTGCTGCTTCTGAAACTAACGATGGTTTGTCTCTAAAGCCAAGAAATATAAAACACAGTAAATAAAGTAAATTACAAATTACATCACTGCATATATACACAGAGCTCCCAGAGTCCTGACCAGGCTGGGAGGTAATGAGCCTGGAAAACTGCAGCAGTAGAAGTTCTCTGACTATGAAGCTGACTCGCTGTAGAATCTTCTCTCTCAGTAAAAGCACGGATGACAAACAGGCTCGTGAATATTGCCGAAGCTACTCCCTTCATGACCACTAGGCCTCTGTTCATCCATTAAGGTGATTAGTGAGAGCTTTTTGTCAGTTCCCTGACTTTCCTCACACCACACTTCTTTATTGTGTTTTGTTTAGGCTGACGTTGCTGGCAGGCCAAGAGATTCAAATCACAACAAGGGCTAACCTTCTTTCTTCCATATTTTATTTCAAATGGCCTGTAATGGGGTCGGGGTGAGGCTTATGGGTCCTCTTTGGTCAGAGGTAAGGTTCTCAATACCTCTACATTCCTGTGTGTCTAGCTGTTGTTCCACTGCCGCTTAAGAGTGATCGGTGATGCAAACACCTGAAAGTAGGATTCAAATGAAGTTTTAGTGCTGTCACATTCACATTTACATTTACAGCATTCAGCAGAAGCTCGAATCCAGAGAGACTTACATCAGCGCTCTGTCTCCACATCTGATCTTCATTCCAGTAATCGGCTAAAGATCTACAACTGCAGAGGAACTATTTCAACCCAGTAATTCAACCAATCTTATACTTAGGCTTCTTTTTTCAGTAATATGTACCAGATATAAAAGAATTGTATAATAAAAAAAGTAATAATAATAATAACGATAATAATGATAATGATAATAATAATCATTATCTTCATCATCATCATCATCATTATCATTGTTGTTGTTTTTGTTGTTTTGTTATTATTGCTGTTGCTGTAGTTGTTTTGCTGCTGCTGTTGGAAACGAAGAAGGTGAAGAAGAAGATGAAGATGATGAAGAAAAAGATGGAGGAGGAGAAGAAGAAGAATAAGAAGAAGAAGAATAAGATAAGAAAAGATGGAGAAGAAGAAGAAGAAGAAGAAGAAGATGAAGAAGAAGATGAAGAAAAGAAGAAGAAGAAGAAGAAGAAGAAGAAGAAGAAAAAGAAGAAGAAAAAAGATGGAGAAGAAGAAGAAGAAGAAGAAGAAGAAAAAGGAGAGGAAGAAGATGAAGATGAAGAAAAAGATGGAGAAGAAGCACACAGTTAAAGAAGAAGAAGAAAGTAAATGGTACAGTTAAAGAAGAAGAAGAAGAAAAAGATGAAGAAGAAGAAGATGAAGAAAATGATGAAGAAGAAGAAGAAGAAGAAGAAAGATGAAGAAGAAGTAAGAAGAAGAAGAAGATGAATATGAAGGAGAAGAAGAAGAAGAAGAAGAAGAAAAAGATGGAGAAGAAGAAGAAGAAGATCTAAGAAAAGATGGAGAAGAAGAAGAAGAAGAAGAAGAAGAATATCGGAGAAGAAGAAGATGAAGAAGAAGATGATGAGGAAGATGATGGTGAAGAAGAAGATGGAGCAGAAGAAGATGAAGAAGATGAAGAAAATGATGAAGAAGAAAAAGATGGAGAAGAAGAAGAAGAAGAAGAAGAAGAAGAAGAAGAAGATGGAGAAGAAGAAGATGAAGAAGATGATGATGAAGAAGATGATGATGGAGAAGAAGATGGAGAAGAGATAATTCACTCTTAAACCCAAGGATGCTTAAAAATGTGTTTAAAAATTATAATACTAATAAAACAATGACTTAAACATGGGTACAGATTTAGCCAAAAGTATTGGGACATGGTCATTACACCTACGAGAAAGTTTAAGACGTCCCATTCTAAATGCATGGTCATCAATACTGAATCGATTCTGCAGCCATAACAGCTTCAGCAATCTCTGGTGTAATTCATCCAAAAACTGTATGGACTGGGAGCATTAGCTGCCGGACCACATTGTGGTAAAGTCTGAAGTTTGGTGGAGGAGGCATAATGGTATGGAGTTGATTTTCAGGTTTGAGCAACATTATGATTTAGCATGTCAGTACTGAGCAGTTTCATGCCTCCAACTTTGGGGGAACACTTCAAGGAAGACCCTTTTCTGCTCCTTAAAGCAAACTCCATAAAGACACGGTTGGGTGGGCTTGGTGTGAAAGAGCTTAACTGGCCATGCAGAGCCCTGACCTCAACCTCATCCAACACTTTTCGGATGAATTACACCACAGATTGTGAACCATCTCGTTCAACATGGCCTGACCTCACAAATGCTCCTCTGAAGGAACGTGTGAAAATTCCCACAGACACACTCTAAAGATTTGTGGAAAACTTCCCACAATATTAACGTCTATGCAGTTGGAACAGGACGTCATGAAGGTTCTCGCAGGTGTAATGACCATGTCCCAATACTTTTGTCTAAAGCCATACCTGTGTTTATGTCATTTTTATATTTGAAGTATAATTTTTAAACACATTTTAATCATCCTCAGGTTTAAGAGAGGCTCATTATAAATTAAATACTTTCTTTTTCTTCTTCTTCTTCTTTATCTCGTTCTTCTTCTACTTCGTCTTCTTCTTCTTCTTCTTCTTCTTCTTCTTCTTCTTATTATTATTATTATTATTATTATTGTTATTATTATTATTATTATTATTGTTATTATTATTCATTGTACTACCAAAATGTTTTGACATTAACTTTTAACTTTTTTCAGTTTCAGTAACCAATTTGGAGATACAAGGTTTTGTCTTGATTGGGAAATGTCACCACACGTTTCCATAAGAAATTATTTTATCTCTTAGTGGAAACTGGGTCTAACTCTTCAGACCTCCTGCCCAACACAACCATTTCCAACCCAAACACGCCTGATTCATCTCAGAAGTTCATTGTTGAATCTCTGTTGTCTGGTGTTTGGCTGCAGGGAGGATCTGAAATTGCAGGGTTTTTATGCAGATCTTCTTTTCATACATCTTTTTTTTTCTAATATATAAATTAACATTTATAAATGAACAGTAAATATCTCTGTAGTTTTAAAAAAACAGTGCCATGTCTTCAGTTGACACCCTGAGCTTTATCTGGTGCAGAATTCCCCAGAGTTATAATGATTAAATTTTATACGTATAAATATTAGCATTAGTGGGGTTTTAAAAATCAAACGCGAAGAAAAAACCTTCATCTGAAACTTTCAGAAAATTTTTATGTGTTTGACATCAATATGATTAAAAAAATCCAATGGATGTTCACATTTTTTGCATATTTCATATCATCAATAAATGTAAAAAAATGCTTTATTGCATATTTAATCATTTTTAAATACATTAAAACAACACGGTAAAGCAGAATAAGGCCAAATAAGGGTAAATAGCATGATTTCAACACAACATTAATTTTCTGCGTTATATCTTGTTTTTTGGCCTATCACACTGTTAGCACTAGAAGAAGAGGACGGGGGGAGGACAGAGTGGGACAGGCTTAAACAGGCTCACTGACAAATACGAACGAGCTCAGGCCAAGAGGGACCAATCCATCGGCCACTGTCCTCAAACCTGGACTTCTCTCCCTCGACCCCCAAACGTCCCTGCTGGGAGAAGCCCAGTATGTGCAGGAGTGATGCACAACCTCACACAGTGAGGATTTTAACACATTATACTGCGGGTGTTCATTACTCCAACATAATGTCCTGGCCAGACATGCTGAAAAAAAAAAAAGGCTTACTGAAGCAAAAACTCCCTCACACACTCCGTCCACCCGGCGTGCTCGGAGCACACTCTGGGACGTGTAAAATGCCGACTTTCAGCAAACTGGAAGAGGGAAGGGGGGGAAACAGCGGCCGGTTTTTATAATCCCCCCATTTCTGGGGAACATGCATAGAAATCGAAACGAGCATAATAAATTTATTCTTAACGGTCTTTGAGGGAGTTCTAGCCCCGCAGTCTGGAGAGAGAGGGGAACTTTTGCACTTTCATTCAAAAAGGAGGAGGGGGTGGACCCAGAAAAAGTCTCCCTTGTTAAAGAAGAGACACCCATCAGGAGATTGGAGAGATCTGGTGAAGTTTCAGGCCGGGCAGCTTGACGAATTTGCGTGTGTATGTGTGTATAGAGTGTAAGCTTTCGCCGATCTCTCATCGGTAGCTCTGCAAGTTGCACTTTTTTGCACTTTGACTCTCTCCTCCATTCATGGTGGGGGACAGTCCCACAAAAAGCTGGCCAGACACCTGGCTGAACTGAGCCAGTGCAGGCAGTGAAAGGCCCATTTGAGATAATGACTGCATCCATGTGTGCTTGGCCCTGAGCTGTATGCTTAGAATGCAAACCCTAGTGGAAAAGTGGGCTGGCATTTTTGGGAAGAGTCCTTCTGCATGAGCTCTACACACACACATACGCACATACACACACACATAGTGCAACACAGCCAATGAGCGCAGGTTAGATCCTCCAGCTTTGCACCAAGTGTTGGGGGTTTTATTCCGGACCGGCTCATGCCAAGTGCAGGACAAGTCCAAACCATGTACATTCACCTTCAGTTCAGCCAGATGTGCAATAGTTCCGTCCCAGTCAGCTCCTCTGGGCTGGAGAAGGGGGTTTTGGGGGCAGTGAGGGGTTTTCAGGTGTGTAATTTGAAAAAGATGCCCTTAAAGAAAGTTCAGCAGGTCCGGATGGATAAAATAAATAGTATTAATTTCAAACTAGCAGATCAAAAAATGGATCGCAGAAGTTTACAAGGTATCTTGGTTTGGTGACGCTAATAACTGTGTTATTACACATTAACAAGGCATGTATTAACAGTGTAACGGCTGGTGATGTTTTTGGATTACAGTTGCACAGTTGCTGTTAGTTCTGGCTCTGCAATATGAAAGCAATATTTTTAGAAATAAAAATGAAATCATATTAAAATGTATCTTTAATACTAAGATGTTATTTATAATGATATTAATCAAATTTGAATAAAAAATATTAATATTGATTTTACAATTCAAGTTTAAAATCTATCTATCTATCTATTTAAAAAACTGACATTTTCTTTGTTTCTGAAGACATTAATGCACAGTGACATGGTTTATATTCTGCTTATAACGCCACATTAGAATCTCTTTGGGTTCTTTTAAGAACCTTTCAAAGATCTTTCTGGTCCAGGCTGGAGAACAGTCCACATTCTTACTCTGTCCTGCGTTGTGAGTTGGACCTAAAGCTTTTGTTTCGAGTGAGCCGAGGTCTGATTTGAAAATGAATGCTTCAGAGAACCATTAATTTGGTGTGATTTATAAGTGAGGAACCCTGAAGAAGAGCATCCAAGTTGGTATAGAACCTGGACATTACGTGAGGTTTATTGATTTTTTTATCCATCTGCATGCTCAGAAATCAACTTTTGGTAAAACCAAGAGCTCCTCTTTTATGGGATCACTCTAGAACGAATTGTACCCTTTTTTTGAGTGGATGTTAAAATGAGTCTCGCGCTTTGTTTCTTTGTTTCAAATAAATCAACAACCCCTTAACATGCGGCGTCAAAGCGTATGAACAGACCACAGTTTGCCTGAAGTCGAAGCAAAAAACAGGACAGGAATTCTTTGGCCACTGGAAAGTGCCGGGCTCTCGAGGAGGTATCCATCAGCAGGCTGGCTGAATGCTTTTTTTCCCTCCCTTCCAAGGAAGTGGAGCCAAATGGAGGAGAGAGAGAGAGTGAGAGAGAGAGAGAGAGAGAGAGAGAGAGAGAGAAGGGAGTATTGCAGGGTGTAATTCAAACAGGCGACAGACAGGAAATGAGGGGACGGCCAGTTCCTGGGACGGCGCTGCATTTAGAGCATGCTAGGAAGAGGAGAACGCTGCGGCGTCACTAAGGTAACAGTAAGGTCATTCAGAGCATTACTTCCTTTTTTGATTTAAAAAAATACAGCTTTTTTAGGGTCTACATTGTGTCCGCTATCTCAGTTCCCCACATCCCCTGGATAAAGGCTCATTTCAATAGCTTGGTTTTCAAAATGAAGAATTCATAAGAGGGCATGCGACGGGCCTCCCGTCCCGCTGTAATTCAAGCCCTGACGCCGAATTTGCCGTTTGTAATCTTTAGATTCAGAAAGGTTTCTGCCTGGTTGGAGTATGTGGTTTCAACCCAGGGAAGGAAGTCGCAGTCTGGGAGCCGAAAGGAGCATGAATGCGAGATCAAACATTGTGGAGCTTTTGGGTTTTTAATCTCAGACTGAGAGGGATGATATTACCTTCTTCCATCTCCTTATGACTGTCATCATTTGGCCAGTGGATCAATGGTCCAGAGTCTTACATGCCCTAAAGTCATTCCCTGTTTCTATGCTCAAAATGAGCAGGACCTCAAAATGCTGGTGTCTGATGGAGCATTTGCCCCAGGAACTCTAATGAGCTGGTAATGACGAGTGCTTATGAGGTTAGGGTACTCTAAAGACTCTAATTAGTCTCCACACGCTTTTAATATGTTGATTAAAGTATATGTGTGGCCAACCAGCTTGCCAAAATTGATCACTCCAAAATTGTCCATATGTTGGAGCTCTTGATGAATTCAGCTGAGGATATTATGAATAAAAAGATTTTTTTTTTTTTTTTTTTGCGTTCCATGCATACCTCCGACAACCTCAACTGCCGTGTTGTCATGTCTGGGTAAATTTAAAACCTAAAAAATTGGCTTTTAGCAGTGTATATATGGCCAAAACTCCCTGCAATTTCAGACTGTTTAGAATGAAATCTTGTGAAAATAGATTAATATCATCTGACCCAAAGCAGGAACTCTGGGTAAACCTTGCTCAGGATCGTACGTGGGGCCTTCATATAGTAGCAACGTAAAGCAGAGTACAGAGTCACCAGACTACCAGCCTCCAATCAATCTGATTAGCAAGAGCAGTGGACATCTTGGCTCAAATCTCCAGCGAGAGACGCTGCATTTCCACAGTTTAGTCTGCAGCAACCGGAGCCAAGGGGCATTTAGCTCCACACTGATTCCCACCAAGCTCTGCAGGCCAAATGGAATGAGGTTCTGGGTAATACCAAGTGGGCTTTGGGTAAATCATGCCAGTTCCTATCGTGCAGAGAACGTGCTACGCTCTGCAGTTTTTCCACCAGCCAGACGGAAGGTGAAGCATGTACAGAGACGCACTGAGGGCATCAACAAAGAGAGACTGTGTGGAAATCTGCAAAACCAATCAAGCTGTTTGAAATGGCAGCAATAAATATGGTTTAGATATACACCCCACACAGTGTTAACAATCACAGGGATATATTCTGTTTTAGGGTGAGCGCTGCTCAAATTGGCCGCGAACATCTGGCTAAATAAACGGACAATAAGCAGATTTTCAGCTTCCCTCAGAAGAGCACAGTGGCTTGTAGACTCTTACCGCCAGATTGCAGCTCCAGATTTGTCCAAATTTAGCCGCATTGCAGAGTCTGTTTAGGATTCATTCTCAAAATAGCGGATTATTTTGATGATTCGGTGCTAAATCTTGTTTGCTTGAACGAAGTGTCTTTCTCAGAACAAAAGCCCAACTTTTAGCAACGGTTCTTTCTCCAGCAGAACCCAAGGGTACTTTCAGCTGAAACGTGGAAATGTTTCAAATTAGAATCTCAACATAATTCTGTTGAGACACCATCCAGACTGAAGAAAATAATTCCCTAATAAAAGTCAACAGCAATTAGATTCAATCCTTAGATTTTAAAATGAAAAAATGCTGAACCAAGATAGTTATTGTTGATTTTGATTTTTTTGCATGTTCAGTTCATGACGCGCCTTCCTTTTGGTAGAAACGAGTTTCCTTTTCTATGTTTTCACATTTTCATTTGCATCATTTATCAGATGCTTTTCATCAGAGTATGTTACCTAACGTGGGGCTCAGCTGATGCTGGGGAACGTGTAGAGCCAGACTTGAACCCACAACCTCTTGGTCAGCATCGGAGTATCCTGCCTTTATGAAAGTGAAAGTGACAACCCTTGCCATTGCGAGGTCACAGCACAGCACACAGTGAACCACAAAGAAATTGGACCTCTGCATTTAACCCATGCACTCAAACACCGAGTATTGAAAGCGCCCGGGAAGCAGTGACGGGGACGGTACCTTGCTCAAGGGTACCTCAGGGCAATCTACTGGTGAGGGGTTTGAACCCACAATCTTCTGATCCTGTGGCCGACTCCCTAAACACTAGGCCACCACTGCCCGCTTTATGCCGCTCCCACTCCGTTTTACATAAATTTGCAAAGATTTCTAATTTGAGCTCTTCCTCTCTATAAAAGCCTAAATCCAGGGACCTTTTGTGCCTTTGTTTGGTGTCCAAAGTGGTGCGTTACTTTCATAAAAGCTGTAAAACACCCTAAAATATCGACTAAGGGTGAGTAGAGTGAGATGTTTTTCCGTAAACAACAATAAACCATATCTCTCCTAAAATGGACTAAGAAGCCAGATTGACAACCATGTGTGTTTAAGTAAAGTTTTAGAATAAGGAAGCAAGAAAAGCTGCACTTAACACAGGAGGAACAATGAGATACAACCCACCCCAAGCCTGACCAAACCCATCAGAATTTCAGAATTAAAAATAATCCCACAAACCAGATCCAGTTTACATGAACATGAGGTGCAGGTGTGAACAGTTCTCAAATCACCCTTGGAGGTGATCATGGGCACGTGGGACGATTGCTCAGGTGTCCTGATGAAACCCCGCCAATGACGATGACGGTTGAAAGGACAACCACCTCATCAGCGTCACCACAGGAATGGAAAAAGCACCTGCTTTGCATAGCTTTCAGAAAAAGAGACTAAAATATACGTGGTCCCCCAGTGTTTGCATGTGGTCACTGGAGATACCATGAGAGTGCCTGGTGTAAACACCCAGATGTCCCACTGTCCACTAACAGTGTAGTAACTCAAGATTTAGAGACAGAGCCATTAGTGCCATAGAGAATTTAGCACTAATTAAATTATATGAATGCTTTTGTAACTATATATGCAAGGCTTTTGTATAGAGGATGAGATATATATATATATATATCCATCCATTTTCTGCCGCTTGTCCCAAATGGGGTCGCGGGGGAGTGCTGATGTCCAACCCAGCGCACACAGGGCGAGGACGGGGGACGCACCCTGGACAGGTCGCCAGCCCATCGCAGATATATATATATATTGGGGGGCAGCACTGGCCTAGTGGTTAGGCCTTTGTTAGCCCTAGTTAGCCTTTGAAGTTAGCCTTTGAGTTAGCCTTTGAACCCCAGACCAATAGGTTGCCATGACGTACCCTTCAGCAAGGTACCGTCCCCATCACTGCTCCCCGGTTGCTTTAAATAGCTGGCTCTTGCTACACGGTGTGTGTGTGTGTGTGTGTGTGTGTGTGTGTGTGTGTGTGTGTGTGTGTGTATTTGTACCCAATACGTTGAATTAAACTACTATTAAAACTTACCCACATTGTTGCTCCAGATGCTGAGCCGTTTGTTTTAGGTTTGTACCTCATATTTCCCAGTTTATAAGCAGGGCTTCAGGGTACCTGCAGTATCATTACCTTCCTGCATGTCTGCCTCCTTGTAAGCTTGCTCAATAATACACAACGTGAAGGCGTATCTTTCAACTCTTCATACATTTTCATTCTACTGGACGTGTGTTTAATATACTTCCTTCCAGCCCGCCTGCGTGTTTATTGTATTTCACATGTGTTTTCTATGTGTGAGTCTGGAAAAGGGTGGTTCTGAGATGAAGCTGTTTATGGCTCCTCCCTGTGCGCTCCGTCTGCTTCTTATAAAGGACATCATACAGCGTGCACCGCTGGAGTTCAACAGCACCTGTTTCCTCTGCTTCCACACACACACACACACACACACACACACAATGACCACAGCCTTCAAAGAGACATCATCATCATAAGGAACAGAGAAGCTGACCAAGGTCTCTACACACCCTGCTACAGCGAGAATGCCGCTACTGACACACACACACACACACACACACACACACACACACACACACACACACACACACACACACACAGATGAATGAAAGTGAAAGTGACTATTTGTCATTGAGGCACAGCACACAGTGACCCGCAACAACATGCAGCCCCTGCATTTAACCCACACACATCATGCAACAGGGAGCAGCTATTTAAAGCACCTAGGGAGCTGTGATGGGGACGGTACCATGCTCAAGGCAACCTACCGGTCTGGGGTTTAAACCCGCAGCCTACCGATGCTGGGGTCTAGTCCCTGAACACTTGGCCACAGCTGCCCCAATCAGTCCAATATTGATATTAATATGCATAGGGGTAGGTGTCTATATCTAATTATTTAATATTATTTAATATCTAAAAATGAGATTCAATATCTAAGTGTCTAATAATGATCTGTCCCAACTTGTATTCATGTTTTATATATTTTGTAAATGCTGGTTGCCTTTAAATTGTGTCGTCGAAACAGGAAATATGTTGTCCCAGACCTATAAAATGGCCTTAATTTAACAAATGATTCTATGAACATGTACTCATGACAAAATAGTTTCCTTTTTTAAGGAGATACAAGGTCTTGGATCTGTCTGTATGCCTGTCCATAATCCTAACCACTTCGTGGGTGTGCTGGAGAACATCCCAACACACAGAGGGCAAAAGTTGGAGGAGAACCTCTGACAGGTCACCAGTCCATCACAGAATATACTATTTATTTATTTAACTAATAATAATAATAATAATAATACAATTAAATAATAAAACATACAAAAAAAATCTAAATCTTTTAGAAATTAAACTGCATTAAATACAAATAATTCCCTCCTGCTAAAAGCTATTACTTTCGCAGAACGCTTTCAAGGTTAAACCTGCCTTAGATTATCATAAAATAAACCAACCTACAATTAAACAGCTGTAAAAGTTTATTGGCTGAAATGTCACCGACCACTTCACTGTTCCGAAATCAGGTTTTCATAAAGTTCAAAGACAAACCCTCGGGCGTCAGATTAGCCTTCTGCAGCACCTTCCCTCCTTCCAGACTATTAAAGCACATTTTCATTTTATGAGTTGCATCATCTATAAGGGCTCTCGGTGTTGAATTGTAAAGACTGACGTGCTTAAAACGAAGCCTCTCTTCAGTCTAATGTGAGCTTTTCCCCGTTTGTCGGAGTGTGTTGAAGGGAGGGGAGGCCGTGACACGGTGTGATAAGCATGAGAAACAAACAGGTCCAGGATGTGGGCTTATATTTGTGCGTCCCGTGGCCGCTGTACAGTCCCCCTGCTGCTGGGACAGATAGCGCTAATTAAAAACAATAGTGGTGTTTAGATGAAGCTGGACAGGAGGAATCAGGTGCCCTGCTGAAGCCGGGCGCTGGGGAAATCACCGGGAACGGTGTTTTGGTGCTTTAATGCCTGTTTTGACAGATTAATATGAGCGAGGTTGGAATTTTTATCTGTTTATGCATCCGTCAGTGTTAATGGCACAATAACATTAACACTTTGGGACAGTGTGGGAAAGCGGGATGGTGTGAGCACACCAGCCTGCTTTTATGATGAAGCGGTAAAAAAACCCAGAGGTGCTCACGTCTGAGTCAAACAGCTTCATCATTTATTAGAGATTATTATTATTTTATTTTTTTTACCAGCCGTCGGATTTAAATTATATCATCGTTCTCTGTTCGCTCATGATCTGGAGGTGTTTCTAAGAAAGTGGCCGGTGAAGTGAAAGTGAAAGTGACTATTTGCCGTTGCGAGCACGGCCGTTTCCGGCGCCAGGGGAGCGGTCAGGGACAGTACCTTGCAACCTTAGGGCGACCTACTGGTCTGGGCTTTGAACCCACAACCTTATTGGGCCCAGTTAAGGGAATTATAAGTCATTATATGTATGTTATAGATGTTTCCAATAAAGTGACCAATGAGCTGGGCATCAGGTTAGAGCTCCTAAAGTGGCCAGTGACTGTAAGTGCAAGATGTTCTGACCTAAACTGGTCATAAATCTTTGCTAAAAACTAAAATGACTATGAATATTGTTTAGAGTTTGTATTGAACAGAATCGAAAACTATTAAACTGGGTAGTGCATGGCTTGCATTAGTACGGGCTACATTGACAACTTCATTTTTGAGATTCAAATTGGACACAAAAAGGTTCAAATCTTCTTCCCCTGGTGTCCTCTTGGATAAAGACGAGCAAGCTCTCCCATTGGTGAGGCCTTCAGGAGCTGGACTGAAGGCTCTAGACAACTTAGACTTTTAGAGTTTGTGTTATTTTTAATCATCCATCTATCATCCATGTCGCTTATCCTTGAAAGGATCGAGGTGCTGGTTTGTATTCCAGAATCCACTTCAGATCATCATTTTCAAGGTTTGCCAGATTCTCCTGAATGTGGTTTTGTTCATTCCATGGAAGTTTCACAGCCAATCACGTTCGTTGAGCTTAATTCTGCTTGATGAGCTCCAATCAGTGGAGTTGTCTTCACTGTCTCTGGTCACTTGGGGGCATCAACAGGTCCACAGTAAGTTGAAGACTTTCCAACAACAATTCCTGTGGATTGAAGATAAAACTGAATCTACTTTGTAAGCAATCTACATTAAAGCACTTTTGTCGAATCAAGTTGCTTTAAGTCAGCAGTTTCGCTCAAGAGGACGGGCTATTTTTTGGAGTTGAACATTTCTTCTACATCATGTAAGCCTGTAATTTTGTCTCTGTGGGAAAGAGATTGTGTGAGTGTGTGTGTCGTGTGGGAAAAGGGCTTGGATAGGGGTCAGCAGTTTCTGAATGACAGCAGGAAGGTAAGCAGGCCTGGCCTGAACACCAGCATTACTCACTCTCTGCACAGTGTGTGTGTGTGTGTGTGTGTGTGTGTGTGTGTGTGTGTGAGAGAGAGAGAGAGAATGTCAGTGTCTGTGTGTGGTCATGCATAACAAAATAAAACCACTGATTGTAATAAATCTAAGCCTGATTAAAGTCAGTTATTTCATTAACATACTGATCGTGAACTGGAATAATTAACGAACATCATGTGATCATCACATAGGCAGGCCTGGCCTAGCGGTTAGTGAGTCGGCCTCTGGATCAGAAGGTCGTGGGTTTGAAGCCCAGACCAGAAGGTTGCCCATAGGTACCCTTGAGCAAGGTACTGTCCCCATCGCTGCTCCCTGTGTGCTTTCAATAGCTGCCCCCTGCTGCTATTACATAGCCATTATAACACTTTTAAGCTAGCTCATGTCTGATTGGCTGCTTTAAATTAAGCCTTGTTTAGGAAGCAGGCTGAGCGGAAACACTCCTTGTTGCTTCAGCAGAAATGGGCGGGGCTACTGCATCTTTAATGACCTGGATTATATGACAACAGAATTAAAAACAGACTTTATTTCTTGATTTCCGATTTCCGGGCACTTTAATGGGTGTGTGTGTTTTTGAACGGCAGGTTTTGTACGGGACTCCGCTATTCGTTCACCGTTTCCAGTGATGGACTGAACAGACGACAGGGGTTCTACCGCTCCGTAATGGAATCAAGATGTTCCTCACACAGCGGTGCCCCCGTCCATAAACACGGTTATGACTTTCTTTAATACGTTACAAAAATGAATAAAAGGAACTTTATGGGACAACATCTGACCCGGGCACCTAAAGACCAACAGGAGCTAACTCGATGTTCTCCTACCTGCAGTTAGATAAGAAAACACACGTGTGTGTGTTTGTGTGTGTGTGTGTGTGTGTGTGTGTGTGTGTGTGTGTGTGTGTGTGTGTGTGTGTGAGAGAGAGAGAGAGAGAGAGAGATGCAGAGGTATTACAGGTGGTGAAGTTACTTCGTTGTTCTGCAAGAAGGCATCTCACACACACACACACACACACACACACACACACACACACACACACACACACACACACATACACAGAGAGAGAGAGAGGGAGAGAGAGAGAGAGAGAGAGAGAGAGAGTTCTCAGCTTTCCCGGCTCCCACACCTGATCTTCATTTTTCAATTTGTAGCCAATCTTCTCACAATTGGGCACCAAATTAAAATGTAAACACGCCAGATATCCATCTTGTTTACTTCAAAGCTGCAGGAGCTCCCCACTGTGCGGTAGAGCATACGCCCAGCTCTCTCCCTCACACACACACACACACACACACACACACTCATAGAGTTATGGCTGGGTAGGCCATCCCGCTGTGACTCCATCAGTCGTAATCAGGCGCTCCCCTCTTCAGAGACTGAATGTGATGAGAATCGATTGATCACTCTGAGAACTGTCCTTCCTCAGATTAAAACTAAGCCCAGCTTTCTCTGAGTCAAGGTTCAGCAGGACCACCGTGGTGCCCTGAGGGCTTTAAGTACAGACTGGAGCTGGATGACAGAGCACTAAATTAAAAATAGACAGCAGGACGGGACGTGTACCCATCTTTTGGGGCAGCAGTGGCCTAGCGGTTAGGGATTAGGCATCCGGATCGGAAGGTCATGGGCTTGATTCCCCTGATTCCCTGAGGTAACCTCGAGCAAGGTACTGTCCCCATCACTGCTCCCCAGCTGCCCCCTGCTGCATGGTGTGTGTGGGTTAAACACAGAGGATGCATTGCGTTGTGTTTCACAATGACCGATAGTCACTTTCACCTTCACAGCTGAAACACCGTTAAGAACTCATATATGTAAATGTCCTCTCTTCTGATTGGCTGCTCTGTGCCTTAAAGCGGTCTGGGCCGAAATACTCCAGTAACTGAAAAGGTAAACATGTAAATGGGTTGGTGTTTTTCACATCATTAAAAGAGTGGCTACGGGCTATTTTTTCCTCTAAGTTGTGAAACAGAGAGTGAACTTCCTGATGTGGTTCTGCTGTGTTTGCATATTTCATTAAATCTTTTCATCTGAAAGTTTCCATGATGTGAGCACTTTAAGACACGTGTAAGTGTTAATGGAAAGAGCTGTTAGCTAGAACGCCATGGCGCAAAATACACGAACAGAATAGAATTTTTTTAATATTTCCACATCAGTTTTGCAGAAATGCTGGAATTTCATTCTTATGTCCCGAACATACAATAAAAAACCACATTAATAATACACAAATGATCTATCTATCTATCTATCTATCTATCTATCTATCTATCTATCTATCTGTCTGTCTGTCTGTCTATCTATCTATCTATCTATCTGTCTGTCTGTCTGTCTATCTGTCTATCTATCTATCTATCTATATATCTGTCTGTCTGTCTATCTGTCTATCTATCTATCTATCTATCTGTCTATCTATCTATCTATCTATCTGTCTATCTATCTATCTATCTATCTATCTATCTATCTGTCTGTCTGTCTGTCTGTCTGTCTGTCTATCTATCTATCTATCTATCTATCTATCTATCTATCTATCTGTCTGTCTATCTATCTATCTATCTATCTATCTATATATCTGCCTGTCTGTCTATCTATCTATCTATCTATCTATCTATCTATCTATCTATCTATCTGTCTGTCTATCTATCTATCTATCTATCTATCTATATATCTGCCTGTCTGTCTATCTATCTATCTATCTATCTATCTATCTATCTATCTATCTATCTATCTATCTATCTGTCTGTCTGTCTGTCTGTATGTCTGTCCATCTGTCTGTCTATCAATCAATCTATCTATATATCTGTATGTCTGTCTGTCTGTCTATCTGTCTGTCTATCAATCAATCAGTCTATCTATCTATCTATCTATCTATCTATCTATCTATCTATCTATCTATCTATCTATCTATCTATCTATCTATATATCTGTCTGTCTGTCTGTCTGTCCATCTGTCTGTCTATCTATCTATCTATCTATCTATCTATCTGTATATCTGTATATCTTTCTGTCTGTCTTTCTGTCTATCTATCTGTCTGTCTATCTATCTATCTATCTATCTATCTATCTGTATATCCATCTGTCTGTCTATCTGTCTGTCTGTCTGTCTATATGTCTATAGGCAACAGTGGCCTAGTAGTTAGGGAGTTTGCCCCAGAATTGGAAGGTCATGGGTTCGAATCCCATGACAGTAGGTTGCCCTGAGGTACCCTTAAGCAAGGTACCGTCCCCATCACTGCTCCCCGGGTGCTGAATATGGCTGCCCCATACCATTTTGTTGTGTTTCACAAAGACAAATAGTTACTTTCATGCGCATAAACATGTATACTTCACATACAATATATTCTTCATTTGTTTATCCTGCCTGCATGTATATATTCATGCCTGCTTCTGTTTCCTCTATTACAGTATATAAAGAGTATCGGTTTTCCCACCTGCCACTGCTCGTTGATTTTCCAAAGGTGGATCAAATTCACTACAAAGTCGATGGACTTTGCCTTTTGAGTGGCATCATACACTGTAATGTGTTTTACGTGACCAGAGACAGGGAAAACACCGGTCACGTCTTATGTCAGGACGCCCAAGTGAGGTGAAAGTGGAGGGAGCGTGAATTCATTTGAAAGAAAAGTGAAAGTGACAACCCTTGTTGCGAGGTCACAGCACAGCAAAGAGTGAAAAGTGAAAGTGACTACCCTTGTCATTGCGAGGTCACGGCACAGCACACATGAACCACAACGAAATTGGACCTCTGCATGTAACACTCAAACCCATGCAGCAGTGAGCAGCTATTGAAAGCACCCGGGGAGCAGTGACAGGGACGGTCCCTTGCGCAAGGGGGGCAACCTATTGGGAAAGGGTTTGAACCCCTGATCCTCTGATCATGCAGCTAACGCCCTAACCACTAGGCCACTGCTGCCCCGGACCTCTGCATTCAACCCATGCAAGCACCGTGCAGCAGTGGGCAGCTATTGAAAGTGCCCAGGGAGCAGTGACGGGGACGGTACCTTGCTCACCTTGCTCAACCTACTGGTGGGGAATCGAACCCACAATCTTCCAATGCAAGGGCAACTCCCTAACCACTAGGCCACCGCTGCCCCGTGTCCCATGCACCCGGTCCCAGCCAGTGTCCACATTCCAGCATATGGAAATATCACCGCCGGAAGCCGTGATGCTATTGAGTTAGACTTTGTCCAAATCAGATAAGACATTCAAAACCAGGTCCAAAATGCGTCCATAACGCGAGCATTTCACGTTCGCATTTGGAGATACACAGCCGCAGGAATGCTCAAAAGGCAGAGGCCTCATCGGTTAAGCAAATGACTGTGACATTTCGGAAGATATGGGTTAAAGCTTCCTTTAGCTCAGTCTCATCTGCGCTGTTGCAACAGGTACCTGACGCAGACGGGCCGAAGCCCCGGGGCACGGCTGAAGAATGGCTGTTTGTGTGTTTGTTTAAAAGTCATGTGAATGCCAGGCTCAATTACGGCAGAAGGGGTTATTAAGTAAACCTCAAGCGAGTGTCAGTCTGACTGAGACACACACGTGCACCGAACGATCTTGTATACATGTTGCTGTGTGTATAAACATGACAGAAATCTTCTTTTCAGGCTCAGGTAACCAGCGGCAAGGCATACCAGAACAGCGCAGACAAGAGCTAACAACAGCCTCACGGGAGGATCACGTTGGAGGGAGAAAACGAGAGCGAGGGAGAAAGATTTACTCATTCAGATCAATCTGTTTTACATCCCCAACCTCTATAATTAACTCAATTCAAAAGATCGAAGAACGGCACGTTTATAATACAGGAATACCGTACTAGACGCTGCTGCTGCAGCAAGTCACTATTATTTCGAGAGATAATAATACTAGACCAGGCTTTATAGGATATAAATCCTGTATATAATTTTTTTATTATTTCTTTTTGTAAATACATGTGTAATTAATTCATTTCTGCACGTTCAAAACCCCAACACCAGACGATTCTTCCAAAATCAGTTCCTTCAAGGGTCAGCCGTGGACATAGCAAGGGCTTTAGACACGTTTCAACTGTGATGGAGCCTTGACTCGGACATTCAGTTTAGAATCAGTTCATCACATGGAGGTTCCTCACTTCTGCACAGTTTCTTCATCGTCTATGGTGTTGCTCCAAAGACCTACTTTAGTGTAGTTTAATTTGAATGGTGTGTGTGTGTGTGTGTGTGTCTCCTGAGGAACCTCCTCATGTGAAATAGCAGCAGAAGAAAGAGCTCATTGTGTGATTGCATCACAGACACACCTATCAGATTTGAATGTTTTATTCAGAAAGGGAAGTGCTGTTGGGAGACTGTTCATATCCAGCCCAGCGGGATCGCTCTGTGTTCCACCAGCTCTGTGCTCCGGGATGAGGGAGCGTCCGGACCAGGGGCAAGGCCTCCGGGCCGGGCCGATGCGTAATGTAAAGAGTAGCACCGCTTAATAGCAGTAGTGTCCGAACAAGACCTTGCTGTCAGGAAGGTTGCAGCTCTTAGTCTTTTGAAAGACTGAACAGTAGACAGAAGAGTGTGACGCTGCTGCTCTACTCTGTGAACGAGTAGAGAACATGCAGACTCCACACAGAAAGCACCTGGACTGTAGATGAAATCTACAGAAATATTTACAGCATTCAGCAGACGCTCTTATCCAGAGCGACTTCCGCGTCCTGATTACAGGGACAGTCCCCCTGGAGACACTCAGGGTTAAGGGTCTTGCTCAGGAGCCCAATGGTGGTGGTGCTGGAGGTGGGATTCAAACCTAGGACCGCTTGGTCCTCAGATCCATAGACAAGTATATATTTATAAATCTAAAATATAACATGGAGTGATATCTTCCATGACATCTATGCTAGAGTGGATTTTAAGGGTTAAACATGTCTTAAATAATGCATTCATCCATAAGGTGTGAGGGATATTTACCTTCTATAAACAACCTCAGTTCTGGCCCTGGTTGAGAAGAACTCTGAGCGTGTGCTTCTGTAAGCTTGTTTGATTTGAATAGACTTTCCATGGTTATCAGGGCCCAGATAGGGTCCAGCGTCGTCACTGTCCTCAGGGGCTGATGTTCATAGACAGCCTTCATTTTTTCCTTTTTTTTTACTCATCGTTGTACTAATTGGACCTTGTCTCCGTGCTTTGCACCTGTAATGTAAAGCAATAAGGGTAATTTTACAGAGTATAGCCTGTGCTAGGCAACCCCAGGGAAATCGTAAATGTACAGTAAATCTAAAAATAAAACTCGCTTTCTCCTGAACTGAGGCTGCGCGTGTGTGAAAGAGTGTGTCCTCATTTTTCCACCTCATTTCTAGCACTCTACTATTTCTACTCACATATGTCCATGAATGAAAGCTTTATGACTAATCTTCTGCGGGGCCATCGGCTCGAGTTTGTGTGTGTGTGTGTGTGTGTGAAAGGGCGTGTGTGTGTGTTCTCTCCGTCAGCCAGACATCCTCATGTCTCACTGTTCCGCACCAGTAGACATCTTGCCGGGTCAAGGTTCAGCCCACTGTTTTTCCCTCTCCATCCATGGAAAGTAATTGATCTCAATCAGCAGGCCATTATCTTTAGCCTGCAATTATCCACATTGTCACTTTTGCGTTTGACCTCGTGACCCCTCCGGGTCATGTGGGGCCCGGTTTAAACTCAGTCAAGTTCCCACTCACCCCGCCCTCTATCGGGCAGCCTTCCAGGAGACCAAAAAAGGCCCTTGGGGCCCTTTCAGATGGGGCTGAGCGCAAGCTGTTTAACTGAATCTTTTATTGAACCAGCGTCTGGTATGCGGTGCAGTTGTTAGTTCCTTGTAGACGAACTGCTGTCACCCCTCACTTACCAGCTTTTTGCTAAAAGTCATGTTGTGCTGATTGGAAGTCAATTAGAGGTTGTTGTAGTTTTGTTAATTCAGTGTATAATTATGTATATAATCGTGTAAAATTACATTCGTGTTTAGGGACTAGGCCCCAGGGTTGGAAGATCTTGGCTTTAATTCCCAGTAGGTTGCCCTGAGGTACCCTTGAGCAAGGTACCGTCCCCATCATTGCCCCCGGGTGGTGCGTGTGGCTTCCCCCTGCATGGGCTAAATACACAGAATGCATTTCATGTGCTGTGTGCTGTGATCATGTGTTCACAATGATCAATAGTCACTTTCACTTCACTTTCCACTTTAATTAATGACATGAGATATTACTATTTTTAACTACTTATCGTGGTACCTTACTTCCAGGCGACCGACTGGTCTTGGATTCGAACCCACAACTGTGCGATTACGGGGTGCAGTTCCTGAACACTAGGCCGTCCTTTTGCATCAAGACAAAATCTAGAAAAGTTTCAGAAAAGCGACAATAATATATTAAATTCGGGAGCAAACGGGAAGAAATAAAATATTTCTGCAGTAAATATAATTAAAATAAAAATATAAGTATAAATAAATGAATTAAAATGCAATTTTCTGTTATTTTATTTTATTTATTATGTGCTTACTTTAATATCCAGCTGCAAATAAATTGCCATTCCTGTCCGGTGAAAATAACCCGATGGGCTTATTTCTAGAAAGCATCAAAGTAATTTTAAAGCGTTAAAGGATGTCCTACGGAACAAATACGTAAAAGCAGATCAGCAAATTCAAATTTTAATCTCTTATTTAAGAACACAAGTGACTGGAAGCACTTTCCACACAAATTCTTTGGGACTTTTAATAAGATATTAGTAAGAAAATACTCTTAGATATGGACTCATGCCCTCCACCCCATGACTTTTAGTTCCAGATTAAAATACAAGTCATTTGTGCTACGACTGGAAACCTCCCCGGACATAATCCAGTATGAAATTACCAAAAGCACTCCCACACCAGAGCCTAAGGGAAATGGAGGTTGCCAGATTTAATCAAGAGCACTTTTCTCCAGAAGTCTCACTCTCACAGATGACTCGGAGGTCAAGCACAAAACGAAACTGCCGATCAGAGCCTGACTCACGCTTAACCATCTTAGTCATGGTTCTGCAGAGAGGACAGCGCTCCCCTGCTTGCGCCTGTTCCCCTTTGTTCTGTATTTGTGTAGCGAGCGTCTGACGAGAACGTCCACGCAAATGAAAAGCAGGGCGCTGCTGCGGCCGGAGACGGGAGCTTCCTGCTAGATTACCTGAGCTGTGATTTCCTGTTGCTTATACAGTCCTTTCCCTCATGCACAATCAGATCTGACCAGCTGTTCACTCTGCACGGCCCTGGACTTCATGAAGGCAGAGACGGTAGGTGGTCTTCACTGTCAGCACCAGCATTAACCCACTGCCACCCCCTTTCATAGCACCCAAAACAAGCAAGCAGATAAAAATCACAATCAGATCAGAATCAGAATCTGAAAAAACTTTATTGAATCCGGGGGAAATTGCTTATGTTACAGCTGCACAGACAGACGGATCCACTATTAAACACAAGTAACGATGTGAAACAAATTCCAAAGAAGGTAAAAAGCAAAAGAAGAACATTAAATATACAGAAGACAATTTGATTTAAAAAAAAAACTATGACGGCCCAAGTACTCTGTATCATAAAAGCTCCTTTATACTATGTTCTAAATAAACTATATTCAAAGTCCATTTACATCTACGTTCACTTTCATGTCTCAGACAAGCTGCAACATTTTATCACGATCTCTTGCTTTCACGGAAGACTGAAACCCCGCGTCCTGTCTATAATCTCTCAGTCCAGTTTCTACTCACTCCAGATGAGAAAAAAGGTCACATCCTATTCAAATGTTTCACTTTCAGCTTACATTTTGCAGGAGTGACATTAGCAACACTGTAAATGATGCAGCTTTTAAGATGGAACAGAAAATGGCATTTAACAAGTAAATATTGGCAGTCATGCCTCGAGTCAAGTCCTAAATCAGTGCAGTGAGTTCCCAAGTCATGTCCGAGTTAGGGCAAGCAAGCCTGAAGTCAAGTCCTGACTCAGAGCAAGCAAGTTTTAAGGTTAGTCCCAAATTGGGGCAAGCAAGTTTTAATTCAAGTCCTGACTCAGGGCAAACAAGTCTAAAGTCAAGTCCCAAGTCAGAGCACAGAGGTCAAGACCCAAGTCAGGGCACGTAAGTGTAAAGTCAAGTCTCGAGTCAGAAGTGATGAAGGTGCTGGGGCTACTTTAGCTTTTTATTTTCACACCTCTAAAGTGAAAGTGAAAGTGATAACCCTCGTCATTGCGAGGTCACAGCACGGCAAGCGTGACCCACAACGAAATTGGACCTCTGCTTTGAACCCATGCACACAAACACCGTGCAGCAGTGGGCAGCTATTGAAAGCGCCCGGGGAGCAGTGACAGGGACGGTACCTTGCTCAGGGGTACCTCAGGGCAACCTACTTGTGAGGGAATCAAACCCACAATCTTCCGATGCGGGGCAACTCTCTCACCACTAGGCCACCGCTGCCCTTTAAGGGATGCTTTCCTGCTAAACATTTCATATGTGTAGAGATAGACCTTTTTCTTTCTTTTCTAGCTCTTTTCTCTTTTCCTGTTCCACTTTTTTGTTGTTGGATGTGGTTTTCCATTCCTTTTTAAACTGCTTCCTCACACAAACCCACAAAAAATCTGCAGAGACATCTACTGGACACGGTGTCAGTTCTGCAGAGTGCTCATAATGGCACTCAGTGAATATGTTCTTTTTAGGGAGCGAAGGGGGAAAAAAACGACGAAGAAAGAGAAACCGAGAGGCGGAAAACCAGCACAAATATGAATGGCCGCCTTTAAACACCGTAATGGTGCGTGGAACAGGACTTGGCAGCCTTTTGGCGTGTGAGTAATATTTCTCTGCAGGCAGGAGTTTCATTTGGGAGACTGGCAATAAATGGCTCTTGTGAAATGGAAGTATGACGGCAGGGTAAGGTCGCAGTGAGCAGGGGGCCATAGCATGAATGCTAGCCTTTTTGCCACGGTGCTGCGGAAATAGCAAATAATAAATAATGGTGTTCTCTCTCTCTCTCTCTCTCTCTCTCTCTCTCTCTCTCTCTCTCTCTCTC